>JAHZNE010007927.1:0-13655 GCA_027744055.1 Callyntrura sp. NNG-2020 | reverse complement strand
TGTACAGCATGTTTCCTAAAGCGTACCCCGGATGATATTCAACCACAAATCTGATCTGATAATGTTGAAGTTGAAATAATTTGCTATTAGTGGACACGAAATACAGTTAGTAAGTAGCAGTTTCAAAATGACTCAATTGTCAGATAGAAAAGCTAGTTTCAGGTTGTTGTACAAGAGTATTCTAGTCTCCTAATCTATACTACGCCGTCATCTACAAATTATTTTGTGGATAACAGACCCGTGATTTGTTGTCCCTTTCATTGCCTCTGCAATATCTAAGTTGCTACACACATGATCATATCAATATCATAACCTCAACTTAACTTTATTAGGTAACAGCGTATTTAGCCCCTTTTCCAAAGCCCAAAAAAATAGCAGAAGTTTCAATATAACATTTTGTAGTAGCTAAACGATAATGAAATTTTGGGGCTATGGTACACACACGAATTGTAAATAAGCCTTAACTGAATTCAAGGAGCCAATTATGTGGGAACACGACCCAAACCAATGTAATGTGCAATATATCCGGGAAAACCATACTTGAAACTATGTTGTTGTACACATTTCCACTAAACAGGCCAAACAAATGCCGCAAACTGAACAAGGCGCTACACAGCCTTATAAAGATATCCTCATGATTGCTGATATTGATCGCCTGATCGCATTAAATTATCATATATCATGTATAAATAAATTGTACTTAAACATACTACAAATTTTAGCATCAACTAGCCAGAAGCGCCACACGGCCACCAGTTTTACCACAATCCCCCAGTTTTTGTGCAGGACTACTACTGTAAAATATTATTAGAGCAGTCAATCGATTAGACACAATTGACAATTCTCTACGTTCAACGTTCGTTCTTCATCGGTTCAGTTGGCTCATGTTGCTACTGCTATCGTTACTAATCTAATCCTTGTTTAACGCATAATACCAATGTTACAGACAGAAACATAACGTTACTTTTTCTCCCTTTTTACCAAGTTCAGAACACAACACGCATACACGATTCTCTGCTGTTTCTTCTTTTCTGTTCGGCTTCGATGACCATTTACCACTATTCCTACTACTACTACTACTACTATGCTATGCAATATTAAGGACAATACGAGTTGCACTGCACCAATATGGCCCCTTTCTCATTTCCTTCTGTCTTGTTTGCCCTGTTTCCTCTTCACCATCACCCCGGTGCAATGGCACACAAAAATACTCATTTTCCAAAAGAGTAATTTGTAATTAAATAATAATAGACCAATGTAAAAGGCAGGAACAATAATACCTTTTTCCTTCCTCATTGTTTAAAAATATAGATTGACATTGTCGAATACACTTAAATTCAGCCCTGCTGATCATAGAAGATACCAAATGTACGGTATACTTCTCTATTATCTTTCATCTCTATTTGTGTACCACATGAAGACATGATTTTCGTGAAAAATCAATGGAATAAAAAAACACAAAATTACAACTCATTGTCAAGAAAAGTCAAGTGAGGGCAACCGAATGAGTATAAATGAACACGGTTCTTCCATTGTATTGTGTACCCCTGCAAAATGCACACCACCAGACATTCAAAAGATCAAACAGGAAGATGAGTTCTTTAACTACCATGTTTTGTCTGCTCATTTTACTTTTTAAACTACTTTCTGAATAGCATCGAAATAGAATCAGTGGTAAAAATACCAAACCGTGCGTGTATGTATCATCTGCACAGAAACAGAAAGAATTCGTCGAAGTCTCAGTTTTCGCGTATTATAGTCTCTACCATTAATAATCGTAATAAAATAGCAATAAAGAAAGTATAAAACGAAGATCTCCTTTCTGTGCAAGAGGAACTTTTTGCTCTACCGTAAAAGTTTGTATATAAACGTCTTTGATTTACACACGGTGTACGTATTCTACTTTATAAACGATAGAGCTGACATACAACAATTTGGGTACATAATACGTAGGTGCTTGATAGACCTCCTACTGATGACCTTTACGGTTAATGCCTGTCGACTATTTCTCTCTCTTTGACCAAAAAGTTTTAACTTGATTATTATTGCTCTACGCCACGTTTACCTGCACGGTACGGTATGATACAAACGATTCTAATCATTAGGTCTTTTACTATTGACGATTTAATGAAAGTTTTTATACCTCCCTAAAGAACAGAACATGCATAATAAAAAAAACTATCAAAATTACTTACCTACTATTCACGCGAATTTCCCAAGAACAATAATCCCATATATTGTATTCTATACGCTGTTCATGCGTGCCTTCCTTTAAAAAACTAAAGACAATAAGACTCTTGTGTTCTTTGTGACTCCTACACTTTCTGTTTTTCGTTTCAATACCAGATCACACTAACAACTGATTGAAAGTTTAATTTCACATTTACAAACTTCTGCCAGTCACTCAATTTACTACTACTCACTTTCTTCCCTTTGGTTTTAGTTAGCTGCTCTCAAAATCTGAAATCAGAAGACTTCATAAAACACACCAACCAAATAGCACTATTGTAAATACAGAGTACTGTACAGACTACAGACAGAGAGAGAGAGAAGAGAACCCCAAAGAAAAACAAAAAATCGCATTGAAAAATTTCGCGGCCTATCTAAACTCCACTTTGAAAGGGTGGGTGGGGTGAGCTTGATAATTTTTTCAACATGCTCTCTTCTGAGTTAAATAGTTTTAGTTATAAGGTACGCTATTATAATCAGGGCTAATGCACACCTCTCTATCAAAACTATATTTCACTACTAATACACAACACACACACATTACAAGAATGCATATACCAGAACAAAACGTGAACTTGATGATGAATAGTTTGAATAGCAATAGCAATACTACTACAGCAGCAACAGCACACGCTCACACCAACTTTTTGCCATATAGTAAACCGATGAAGATGAAATGAAACAATAATTGGTATGCACCTACATACATCGCGCATCGGTAGAGATTTTATGAACACACGCACTTCAGCTCTATCGTCGAAGATGAACTTACAACAATAAATGTATCAGTATATAATGATGATCAAATGCATTGCAGAGCTCTGGTGCTCCCCAAGAAAATGGATGATGATAGTATAGAGTAAGGAGTAGTTTAAAATTAAGATACACACACGTTGAGTGTGCATGTACCTCAAAAAGGAATATTTTAAAAAAATGATCCGTATTTTTCTACTGTATCGTAGATTATCTCAGCATAATGAGTAATGACGGCGCTGTGATGATCTAACAGCTCGACTCACCCAGAGTCTACTGTAATTTTCTACTCTTACTTACTTTTTACACACTTACCGACTAATGACTTTTGCAGTGCAGCAGCAGTCCTCGTCCTCGCTCTCCTCATTCCATTACACACAGGTTCTCTCTCGAGGAGTATTTTGCACGTAACATAATAATATTATATGAAACAATATTTAATAAGTACACACTTTATCGCCATGTCATCTTCTCTACACAAGAGAACGGGGAGCTTAAAAGCATCTTCTGCGAATCACTGCTGCTGCTGCTGCAAAAGTACTTGAACAAGGAGCAGTGGTCGGTGTCTCACTCCAACAAAAAGTACTTGTTCAGTCGAGAATAAGAAGGAGAAGAAAGGTCGTTGTTGCGTCGAGGAAACCAATCATACCAATTCCCCTGAATTGAATCCCCTCATTTTTGCTAAACTCCAAAGTCATACCAACTCGGCTACTATATAGCGGACTAATTTAAGTGATTAGTAAATGAGTTGTGTATATTGCAAATACTTTTACACATTATGATCATATTAATACATTACACACACTCTGCCATAAAAAATCATCATTCTTCTCTCCATGCGAGATCATCCTGTACCATGAATACCATGATGATGGTGTGGCCCTGTCCATCGCTGCTGCTGCTGACGCCGAATGCCATCAGTAGGCAACGTAGATAGCACAAACAAAGTAATAATGCGTACTTTCCTAAATGGAGCACATCATTACGTACATGAACTAAGAATGTGAAATAAAAATGTGGGATGTGAGTTGCTCATCTCATCTCACCTCATTACTCTCTACACGGCTAAAACATGCACACAAATAGGATGCAACAATATCTTGTTTACAAAGAATGTGTGCATCTCATCATCAGCATCATCATGATCACGAAACTGAGGAGAGCATGTCTAACAAAATGGAGCTCTCTAGAAACTTAACTCGGAGATCGACCAACCGGAGAAGTTGTTTAACAAAGAAAATGGTTACTTCAGAAATTACTTTTTACTTTATCATCAACAACTCGGCACACTCAGGAATTGTAATGCATAATTATAACCATACAGCGTATTATTTTAAGCACACACAGATGTGGAGGACTTGTTCAATTTTGATTGAGCAGTATCAAATTGATATTTATTTAACCTTTGTAAACAAACTATCATGTAACTAATGGGTAACTACCCAGAAATTCCTCCCATCTTCTGCACGGCACGGTATGTATTATGCATACAGCCGCGTAAAAACGCGGTTCATTAAAGGTAGATTTGTAATGTAATAATGACCGTCTGGTATGTATCATTAATAATTAATGAACCTATTTATTTTTCACTTTTCTGCATTCATGACTCGCAAACATGAAATGTGATGTCAATATAAAGCATAAAAACAAGTTACCTCATCGCATTCTCAACTTCAGCAACTAGCAACGTTCATTACATTACAATTAATAAGAGATTCTTCGCGATAGTTAAAAAGTTATAATATTATTTTCTTCATTAAAAGTTATCGCGTTCGATACTCATAACATAGGTACTTCAAATTATTGTTCATTCTATGGAAATTTGAAACCATTCGTCAGAGGATGTGTGAAAGTTCACAGCAAGTCGATTGGTTCGTATATTTTCAACAATTTTCAAAATGATGTTGATGTTATTTTGTTCTTATATATACAGAACTTGTAGAGACGCTAGGTGTAGTTGTCATATTTATAGGAAACGTTTAAAATTTTCAATTTATTATTTCAGTCCTTCAAATTTAGCAATCTTTCATATTTCTACGGAAACTCATAATAGCTTTTAAAAAACCACGCCTGCCAATTTCGCTTCAAATGTTTTGTAAATCAGTGATTTGAGCTTTAATCGCGATTGAATAGAACATAATAATATTAATGCGTTATTCTATTTGTAGCTGTAACTGCCAATTGCCATGATGTTGTCTTCACCTTTATATCTAATACACCACACCGAACGCTTAAAGGTTAACAAAACTAGCTCAAACTGTCAACACCAAAATGAGAACAACATTGCATCCTCGCGTCATCAACATCAGTTTTGAACGTGTTGATGTCGGTACGAAGTTCAATGAATTTCGATAACATGTTTTTCATATAATCGAATTTGAATGCCACCGCGTTATATTTCCAAATCATGTAACTAGATTCTAGAGCAGTGCATTTACAGGGCCATTTCGAAATTTCTATGAAACTTAAACTTGGGACATAGAGCTATAGGTACATAGGAATCAATCTCTGAAGTCAAGTCTTTAAACTTCATAGTTTCGGAGGAGACGGACGGACAGTCTCACAGACTGACATATCAAGTCCACTAGGTACCGCCATACTGCGCTACCTAATTATTCGAGAGAGAGAAAAATCGGGTAGAATGAACACCAGTTTCCTTCCAAAAATACATTTCTTCTGACAAATTGTACGAAATGCGAAACAAGTGAAAGGGAGGACAATATTTATGTAGCTGAAGTAGGTAGACTGTATGTGTGTTCATTGGCGAGGATTAAACGTGCTCTGCTTTCAGCTAATCGTAAGTTGTTACCCCCGTATTTACAGCGCAGCGGGGTATTTCCATTTATCAGATTGTAAGCATCTCAATTAAGCCATAAGGTTAAGGTTTTATGTGTTCTACTATACACTACAACTTCCCACAAACAAACACTTTTTCCTTGTACCAATGCACTTTCTCCATTACAGAAGCTTAAAAGGCACTCCCGGAATCCTCAGCAAAAACAATTATTAATAATAATGAATTATAATTTGGTCTGCGTTTCAGCTTAATCAGCAACAAAGAATTGTTAGGCTTATGACGAAAACAACTTACAAACTTACATACAACATATTAGAAGTATATCCTAAACCTAAAACCTCTCATTATGCCATATCGAATCGAGATATTTAACCTCAAACAGCTAACTCATTTCATCTCTGTCTACCTAGTAGCGAGTAGGGATTTACATTTAAAGTTAATCAGCGTTAATCACGTATGGATTGCATTTGATGTATAAACTTTGTTAGACATTGTGAAAAAAATCTGGCTAATAATGAGAATCGTCCGGTCGCCCTACTACAACTTAAAAGTTTCAGTTAAATAGTTAATGCTAGCCCTCTATAGGGTCGACGATAATAATACAGAGACATTTTGTCCCCAGCAGCACACTGTCAGTAGTGTAGCATCCGACACATTGCACAGGATTAATTAAGATCTCAATCGGCACGAATAGCACTTAATTGTCACTCTCTACATAGGTATAAATCATGACACCAAATTACAACACAATAAGCGCGGTTTTCAACCAACCAGCACTAAATTTCTATTGTTTTTCAGGGTAATCGCTGCGCCAGCCTCAATACCAGAGTTAGTTGCCACAGTGCAGTAGTACTGGGATAACGGCAAGCGTCTCCCCTACTCTTGCTGGCCTTACAACGGTAATCTCACACAGTTCTCCGTTCTATTTCTGTATGACATGACTGTACTGCTAAAAAAAAATGTGTACGTATGTATTTTTTGGACAAAACGATTATGCCCCTTGCGCCGGTGGTGGTGTTGCATTCCCAATTTCTGATACCAATGTCAAATGTTGATGTTGCTTCATATCTGATCGTCTCTTAGAACTGATGTAATCCTCTGTGCAAATAATACTATTATTAGCAGTAGTAGTAGAGTAGCTGTTATAATAGCCATCCTAGTCTAAAGCTTATCGTGACTTCGTGACCAAATCCTGAAATTCATTTTTTTGCATTTTATGTGTTTGTGATTGCGGTAGAGAGGCGGTGATCGTGGTGATGTGATGATGAAATCTAACACATGTAACACCGGTATCAACAACCTGAATGACATTAGTCATTTCAAAAGTGTATTTTATGCACATAAAAATAAAAAAATGAATGAGTCACGCTTGGATAACAACGTAGAAGGATTCCTCAAAATTATATGCATACGTGTACAAGCCTATATATGTAGTAGTAGCATCTGGTGGTGGTGTCGGCGGTGGCACACAGTATGTTTTCATGTGCCTGTGTGTATGTGTGTGTAATGATTATAATAAAATGTTCAACAGAATAATAACAATAAAAATACGGCAATATGGCGCTATATTTCCTGTTCTCTTGAGCTCGCTTTTAAAATTGGGACTAATGACAACTGCATTGTAGAGCTTCATATAATATTTTATTTTACACACCCAATATACCCACACATTAGCAAATATGCGCAGAGAGCAGTAACAAAAGGAGAGTGGAAATTGAAACACCAGAAAAATTATGTGAGCGATCCAAATATGTAAGCATTCTTTTGTGCTCGTGCACGAATATTTAGACGATACTTTGCATTTTCTGTCTGCCTAACATTGCCTTTTTTGAACTCTCACTGATTTACTTAATACTTTGATTCGATTTACCTCATTTTTTCATGTTCTCATTCTGATTCGGCCAATTGAGGAAAAGAAAAAAAATCGCATGGTTTTTTTACCAGTCACGTTCTCAAACAGAGCTAGATTGGATAAATAATAATTTATCAATTTTAACGCTGCCACCATTGCCGACGCCGTCGTATTGAGCGCACATAGAGCCAACAACGCCATACCAAACAAAACAGTAAAGCAAGGGCCATTTAATTTGCCGCTAATAAACACACAGAGAGCTATATATCTGCACAAAAATGTGACATTTCGAATTTAACCGTAAGCTCTATGATGTGCCAAAATAATGACTGCAAGGCAAGCGGAAAATTCTGAAACGAGAGGAGTGGTGGAAGTCGCACATTTGTGAACTTTTCACAGCATTACTGTAATAATTGTATTACACAATGGCAGAAAATCATGTGAGGTTGTAATATTGATGGAAAAAATGTATGCCGTTAAAATGCATGAAATGAGCGAGAGTAGCTCTGTAGATCATTACAACAAACCATGCTTAAGTGTACTAACCACTGTTCCTCCTATTCCGGTATTCAAACATGGTGTAAATTGTTCACAGCTTTCTGTCACAGGTTTGGCAGGTTCTGTTTGGCTACTCAAACTTTAAAATGCCTGGATGTAATTTAATTTTTATGTAGGTAAATATTGAGTAGAAATGTTAATTTCGACTGTTGCTAGTAATAGTATGTAGATTGAATTCCCAGTTAGTAGATATCCGACGTTTGGGTTGATGCAAATTACAAAAACGCGGATGTCAGTCCACTGCCAGTTCATTAATGTTACCTTCTATCTAAATCTGTACTACTGCTTTACTTGAAAAGACGTCGTAAGAAAACGTGGAAATATTTCTTTGATCAAATTTAATCTTCTTCTAGGTAAGGATAAATAGGGATGTAGATATCACAAGCCGAGAAATGAAAGTCATCAAGGAATCAGTGATAGTCTCTCGTAGTCTGTTGCTACTTTCGTTATCTCTAATCCATATCCGACGCGCTCTCCGAAGTTCAACTCTATACACGAATGGATGCATTTTGATTTTCCTGCAGGTTTTGGTTTCCGTATTTTCTTCCCTTCTTAACGGTATGAAATGTACGCTGAGCTCCCACGGTTTCTTTTCATCCACAATCGTTATCAATAGTGTCACCGCTGACATGCCATGTTATCGACTAAGTAAAGTCACGCCTAGCTCATTTATTTTCTTGTCCTCCTTTCTTTTTATCACTGAGTTGAAAAAGAGTACCGTTAATACATTCCATATTCATATTCTAACCTGTCAGTTACTACCACGGATTGCCCGTCAACTCAATCTTTTCGTGAGAGGGTTCCGCTAAATCTGAAAAGTCTACAGCCTTATCACACTTCATTCAAAATTGCATTTCAGATGCGAATTGATTAGTCAAAACTAAACAGAACAACTACAGTTCGCCGGAGGTGCAAAATTATTTTGGTCTAAATAAATCGCATACAATAACTTCATTGTGCACACAATTCGGATGAAACAACTTCGTAATGAATAATTGTATCCTTTCTACCCATTGTCATAATGCACCTGTACTTCTCAGTATATTTACTCAACTAAAACTATTATAACGTTTATGCAGTTTTTTTTGGTATTTGAATTTTACAATATAAACTATGCGTAAATAAACATTTACAGGTTATTAAAGAATAGAAGCTTGCAAAACTTACTTTTCATAAACAGTCACAAAAGTCTGTCCACACGAGAGAACGACGGGTAAAGATATCCTTTAGTTTTAAGAACACTATCCAGGAATTCCGGAAAACCTATTAAAAGAAATACGACCTTTTTATTTATCTTGTTTATAACCTCCATAAATGAAAGAATGCTGACATTTACTGCTAATTATAACACAACAAACATCACAACAATGAAAACACGGATGAAATACTAAAATCTGGAGTGGCAGTTAAATAAATTCCAAGTAACACGTTGTTAAAGATAACAACAACACACAGCTTTTAAAATGCCACAGACAGAACAAAAAGGGTTGCTGTCACAGCTAGGAAACGTACACATTTTGTACTTCATTACAACTACTCTCTATTTCTGTATTCTACTTTTTTGTTCTCCGTTCGATACAACCTATCATCATACCATCATAAAAGGGACTTTATAACCACATGACTGACGTATCATGTGCTGCAGGCTACAAAATAATTACCAGACAAATCTAGTTCCCTACCACTTACCACCAACCACTAACTTATCAAAATATCTGAGCAGGAATTTAACATATGTTCGAATACTATTTATTATTACCTTTAAATTATTTTTTCCTAAAAACTTCACAATCACAACAAACACAACTTCAAAATTCTTTTGTCTACGGCAGAACTTGGGTTGAATGGAACAGGAACAGACAAGCAACGTGAGCGGCAGCAGTAAGCACACATTGATACCTGCTTATTTGAAACGGCTCATAATAGACTTTGATACTACCATAGAGCAAACATCACTACTACAACACTACAATGCATGTCTCTTGACTGTTGGAGTTGGAGATGCAGAAGGAATGCTTCGACAAAGAATGACATACCACGATGTACAACTAGTACAACACAAATACAACTTCTTTCTTTCAGTAGATCTACCTAGTTCTGAAGACGTCAAAATATTTTCAGCAAATTCAACCTTCAGCAAAAAGAATTAAATCCTAAAATGTCATTTTTTCCAACTCATCTCCAAGACGTAAAAATACTAAACAAAAAAATGCGTATGGATGATGGGTTGGGTAATAGCGACAGCAGCAAAATCAAATTACAATTAATGCTGTGATTCTCCCAAAAGTTGCAACATATTTCAACGACGTAATATATGAATACATTCTTTGCTAACATTTAAAACAGTTTATTATGGCAAACAAATATGTTAAGATGTAGAGATGTAAGAGAACTGCGTGGTTGGTGGCTTAGACAAAAGAATGACAGCGTGTGTAATTGTAATCCTGTTTACTGTGTGTGTGGCTGTTCAATACAGTCGCTCAAGTGTTGTTGTTTGTAATGAGAAGTGTGTGTACTAATACTAATCGTGGATCGTAAGCAAAGGATAAAAAATTTACTACCACATTTTTGTTTTAACAGGTCATATTTTCCACGATGCCGTAATATCTCCAAAAATACCAATGACTGTGAGGCTGACGATGACGACGACGATGGATAATGGCCCTACTGACTAACTTCCTTTCGCATGTTTTCACGATTATTATGCAATCTAACTCTCCACAATTAGGTTCATAATTTTTTATGAGTAACACGCAAAAAGTAATGACTAGTAATGTCAGTGTCACCGTCTGCTTGTATATAAGTTGTACGCTAAAAACTAATACAGAATTAGTATACGACCAATATAATCTGATGTCGTCATGAATTTTATATGTCAGGGTAATTGGCAATGTCATTTGACACAACTACTGTGCAGTTTTGCATAAAATATTTACATACAACTTTTTATAACAGTCAGCATTCTCCACACAACAGAAACACACAATCATGGCAGGCAACCACGACGGTTGTCATTTCTAAAAATCGTTTTACTCTTACCTAACTTGCGTTTTCGGCCTTCTTCGGTTTCCTTTCCTTTTCAGCAGTAGTGCCTCAGTTCCTCCTTTTCCAATGACTATAGATTATATACTAACTCTCTGTCCGACTAAAATTTACCAGGAAGAATTTCAAAGTTACGAATTATAATAACGAACCTGTACACTTTCTATGGTTTAATTTTTTTTTCTATTCGACTTTCGGTATTAAACTAATCTTTTAATGGTTAATAAGATAAGACCTGTGCAATTAAAAATTTAAAACTTGGCAATGGCTAAAAAATTAAGTTTCAAATACTATCAACTTCGAAATGCTAAATGAAAAACGTTTTTAAAATTGTTACTAAAAGGCTAAGGTTAATTTCAAAGTACCAACCAACACCGGTTCCTATCCCTTCTTATTCGTATTTAACTACTACAACAGCTTCAGTGTGAGACTACAACAAACAACAACGTTGTAATATGTAAAAGCTGAAGCCAACAAAAACGAAATTGCTAAAAAAACCAGAGAGGGAAAACTAACTAGTTGTTAACGGACAATGAAATCTCTCATGTCTACTTGACAAGTGAATATAGAACAAAACAGCAACCAAAAAGTTTTTTTTCCTTCTCACAATCAACATTAGCATAAAAATAAAATTTCACCTCTATTTAATGTAAATCACTCCACCCAGTAGTACTTTATGGCTTGTTCCTACTCACTCATTCACCGGACTCACTCTTCAATTTTTTAACAATTCACTTTTTCCTCTCCGCGTTCCGCGTACTAAAAAACTGTTCTCCTCTGCCCGTCTTCAATTATCCGTCCCGTCTACGGAAACTGCAAACGACCGCACCGCAGCGGTTTTTTATTGTCAACAGAGTATCAACAACTATAACACACACAGCACAATAGTATTCCAACAAAATTGTTTTTTACGATCGTTAAAAACTATTTGAACGGTAACTTAACATTTACAATGGGTAATCGAATATATATATTTTTTACGAAGCTGACGACGACAACGACGATGAAATGACGATGTTACTATCTTGCCACTACTACACCTAGTTTCAAGTATTTACTTTAACTATTGCATCGCTATGTATATATTTAATGTCGGTTTTGTTTATTTTTTACGTTGTTCCTTTTTTGGTCTTTTTGATCTGCTGAGCGAAGAACAAAAATGCCAATATTTTCGTAGTAACTAACTTTGACTTGAATGGATGGTGGCGATGATGACGGCGGTGGTGATGATGGTGTGTGTGGATGTAATGATAGTGGATGATGATGATGTGTGTACTTTGCTATTACAACTATCGTAGCGAACTGACTCGCAACTTTTGAAACTCACTTCGTCTTGCTTACTTCTCCTCACTGCTCTCTCGTCCACCAAGTAGTACCTACCTTTTACTCTGTTCTCTTCTGTCTGGTTCCCTGACTCTTTGCTCTGCTCAATTGCCTCGTTCCTACAAAGTTATTACACGAGAGAATATGTGGATGTGTGTTCCTTTTTTTCCTCCTTCTTGTTTCAGCCTAGCTGTATGCCACACTGTTTCTCTGTTTTAGCTGCTCTGCACTCTGTAATGTTTCCTAGGCCTTTCTTCACCACCTCAAGTTCAAAATTGCGTGTTGTTTTGCCTCTGCTGCTGCTCCTCTTTTGTGGTTCTTTGCCTCTCTGAAACTCGCACTGTGACTGTGAATGCCATTAAAATAATACACACCAGAGTAGGAGAGCAAGAGAGAAAAATGTATAAAGGAGAGTAAAAATCTAGCAGTGCGGCGGCTGCTGCTGCTGGCTGAGCGTATAACACATTGTATAGAGAACAAGATCAGAGTTGGATGAAATGTTACGTAGAATATGCAACAAACTAAGGCAAGAGGCAGACACGGAGAGATTACTACGGACGAACTAACAAGTAAAATAAAAATCATGCGGCGGCGTAGGGATTTTTTTTGCTGGTAAATGTTATATAGTTGTTGTGTGTGTAGGAAGGAAGGAACGAAAGGAACGATGTGATACGCGATGGACGGACAGACGAGCGGATACACGTTATGTACACATTTTACATCATCATCATGACCGGAGTAATATTATCATCAAAACTACTACACAACTGTGAGGCAGTAACTTACAAAGAACAACTCTACATTTTACCATTCCTCCTCCACCATCCACCACGCTGCTGTAGCTCGCCTCGCTCGCTCTTCCCTGCAAAAGACGATCTTTACTCGTTGCTTTTGATGTTTAGGTTGGTTGGTTTGGGAGGAAAATTAGTATTATGTATCATAACATCATCAAATCATCCTGTTGTAGTAGTAAAAGTAGTAATAGTCGTAGTTAGTACATTATCGCTCTAATATATAAGGATGTTTAGGTCGAAAATTCTTGCAACAATTACCCCCCTCCAGTATTTCTGCCGGTTTGAGGGTGGAGCTAACGTATAGTAT
>JAHZNE010007926.1:0-78928 GCA_027744055.1 Callyntrura sp. NNG-2020 | reverse complement strand
TGCGACTATCGTCATCATTGGCAGGGTACACTTAACTGCAACTTTGCCTCGACGTTTTCTTTTTTTCTTTTTTCATTGTAAATATTTTATTCGTTGTTCTAGATGTGGTAGTGGGCAGCCTGATCGGATTTGGGATCGCATACATATGTTATCGAGAGTATTTTCCCTCCCTTACAACTGAATGGTGTCAATTATCTTATCAAACTCTTGAAGAACTTGAAGATGAGCGTAATGTGCGTTAATTTTTTTATTCGAAATTTTACACAGTATTTAGTATGCGTAATAACCTAACAATGTGTTTTTTTAGAATAACGAACCTGAAACATCGGAAGATTCTTCTTTTGGCTTCGACGATGATGATGATGAAGTCTACTCTCTTACTCCACTCGTTCAGAGGAGATCCAGCTATTAAGAGTTTCTTGATAAAATATCTTACTTGTTAATTATAATAATAATATTTTTATTGTTTTTACCCACTAACTATATTATGTCCTGATAATTGCGTATGTTTACAACAATGTTTAATGATTTTGTTTCTACAGATACCCTATCCTATCGTACTTAAGTTCTATATAGATAATCTGTTTATGCTTAGTTTTTTCATTATCAGTTCTTATGTAAAACTTAATAGAACATTTGTTATGGAAATATAGTGGCATAGTCTGCTGCTGGGAAATTGTAAAATCGTGTATTGATATTGTCTGCTTATTTGCAATTTGCACCCCCCTCGTCATCCGATTCTATATGCGAAACGATAAAGATTATTCAAGAAAATTGAGGTTAAATATTAGAATCTCTGGTTAGCTATTTAAAATTCGATCTACTAGATCTTCTAGTTCAGAACTAATTATTTGATTACATAAGTATAAACAACTACAGCAATTTTATTCAATGATTAATATTAAAATTGAAATTCTTAGCATTGAAGGATTTACTAAGGTAAGTTTTTTTAATGGGGCCCGGGACACAATATTGGTGGAATGATACATTGGATCATGCTTAATCAGAATACCAAGTTTGGTCCTTATCGTTTATATGGTTAATGGCAAGGGCAGGTCAAAGGTCGGCACAAACATGTGATCTTTTCTCAGCAGCTAATAGTAATTTTGGAATTGTTTTTTAATTCTATAGTAGGTCAAAGACTGTTGCTGACCTCATAGTTTGGAGTCTCAGATCAAACCGAAAGTGGCTTAAAAGGTAAAAAGGTCATTTTTGAAAATGAAAGCTGGGGTCAAAATTGGTGGGATGATACATTAGATCATGCGTATCGGGCTTTCCGAGTTTGGGCCAAACTGTTTGGCACTTATCGATCAAAGGGTTTAGACTTTGGACACTAGGGGAAGTCAATGGTCACCATTAACAACCGGTGGTTTCTACGGAACTAATAGGAATTTTGATATTGGGATTTCTGGAATCTATAATGGGTCATAGACTCTTGCTGACCTCATGAAAGTCTTTTTTATGTGAGCGGTGGCTCAAAATTGGTGAAATGATACAATAGGACATGCTTATTGAGAACACTGATCGTGAGTTTAGTATATATTGGTCAAATGGTTTATGCGCTAAAGGATGTCAAAGGTCTTCATAAATTCTTAGGCATTTACGCTCCTTTGGTCATCCTCATCTGCCATCGATGTGTAATCAATGAGATACTTTAGGATGTATTGTTAAATCTGCATTACTTCGTCTCTTATCTAAGTTCGTGTTTAAGGGTTTATTCAATTATTAAAATGTGTGTCCTATAACAGTCCAGTAACCGTACAACAGGAACTTTGTGTTTATGAACAGGACGTAGTTTGTGTTGTAATAAACTATACTATAAAAGAGCTGACATCTTAGGAATTTGTCATAATTGTTTCAATTGTTTACCATAGGCACAACTACTTGAGGACCAATATGGCTGCAGTACAACTGTACCGGTCCCACAGTATACATTCTTCGGACCGCGCACCTTGAACCGACGTACTGAGTCCTTAGAAAGGACCCCTCCAGGTTTCTTTTCGAGGAATATATAGAAATTTTGCTATTTACATATTTTTTTGTTATTTATGATTGTCAGTTAGACCAATAATTTTTTCTTATTCTGTAAACGTAACATTTTGACCAAAATGAGGGAGATTTTAGGCACATAAATCGTTATTCCCATCGACCGTGATTATCTATTGTTGAGCAACTTGTAGAAAAGTTACCAATGATCATATTTGATTTACAGCCTTCGTGTATCGTTTTAAAATTTGAAGGAAATGATGTTACTGGAGATTAGAAAATATGAAGTATAAGTTTTATTGCGCGTAATGTTTATACAGAGTTAACAGTGTCTAGATAACTTGCAAAATTCGTAGCTCGCCGTCATTCTGACGGGGGGATAGGCGGGTTACTAGTTTTAACATAAATAGTTATAACGACATTAAATTAACATTGCATTTATATACCTAGGTCATACAAAGGTAAATGTACACGTAAAGAAACAATGGAAAATGTAAAGAAATAGCAGAAGCATGAAAGTTGTCCTATGTACAACGGAGAAAGTTTATAAAAACGAAATTGTCTAACTGAACTCGTTTGTGCCATCTATGTTCGTATGCGGACATTAGCATTATACATTCTTTTGGATTTTAAGCGATTGAAAGAGGTTTGGCTCTTAAGGTTTGATTCTGGTTCGCTAGATGGAAACCGAAGCACAAGTTGTCTTTTGTGGCCCAGTGAATTTGGTGAAGTTCTAAGCGTGTCTTGCTGTATGTAAGGCAAGGCAAAATACAGCGTAGCACCACTTTACCCCTCCACCGTCTGTTCGTATGCAGACCCCAGCACTGCTCAAAATGCCCCATTAGTGAAACTCTCGTAAAAAACGAAATGTGGTGTACGGTGTACCCTCTCTCAACTGATACGAGTATTTTAGGAAGCTTGAAAGAGTTCCATGAGCTAGATTCCGCGGAGAAATGCTGAGAGGCGCTAATAGTAAAACTGTGTCTTCATCGGCTTCGGCAACGACAACTCAAGTCAGGCTTTCCGTTTGTTCGGATACCAAAATACACAAACTTGCGACTATGGAAGTTAGGTATGTATAAGTTTATAAGTAGTTTAACAGAAAATATCAATATAAAATACGTGTTTAAAGTGATGTATATTAGACCAGCATTATTTAAACAATTTTATGTTGTAGTTCGAAATTTAATGGATTATTCAATTACCCTGTATTTTTCCATGTTCTACGCTAAAAACATTATTATGATATTTTATGTCCTTGGATTTTTAAAGAAAGCCTCCTTTAAGCTTTGAGAATATAATGTTCACAATCGCCACAGAAATCCCAGCATATTAAAATTAAAACTGGAGCAATTCGTTCGGTAGGTATTAAAAATTAGTTAGCGATTCATTTCTATAAAAAATGTAAATTTGAAATAATAATCGTTGATGACAGTAATTACAAATTACAATATAATCGTTGACAAATCACTTAGTGTAAAGAAAAACATTACTAACTCGTCGTACAACACATTGTACACTTTAAGAGACACAGACTTGTCGTTTTGTTGTCGCCACAGTTAGGGCTGATGTGTTTTCTTTCAAACAAACCTTCTCAAGTACCATTAATGAGTTTGCGTAATGACTCGTAAAGGAAGCACATGTTTGACATGATGCATGAGAAAACCACGACGGTGTAATTTATGCCATGGTAATGATGATAAAGCTTGCACAAAAAATTATTTCAAACTGTTCAAGAATACACATTGACGAAGATGATTATGCTGGGGTTTTTGTAGATTTCCCAGGAGAAACCACGTCTCAGTGTGCTTTTCTAGTCATTTCTATAAAAAAAAGTAAATACACGTATATATTGAACATATCACTTTGATTCAAGTGAATTCAAATGTCGCCGGTAATCAAAACCACCTGTCTGAGCTTCGGATAATTTTCTTAGCTTTTTAAATCCAATTTCGTACATGTTTAGTTCATGTGTGGTGATGAGCTTCATGTAATCACAATCCTATTTATGTTGTCATTTTTTCCATTTGCAAATCTCAAAAAAACAAATTTGACAGACTGTTAAAAACACAAGGCAGCAGCGCTTTCATTTTTTTACTACATGGCTTACAAGCATGATGATAAATCCCTGAGTATATATTACGCATGGATCATATTTGATCACCTCATTATAAAATAGGCACAAGAAGCTATAAAACTGAATTCGACGTGGGTACACATTGATGCGCGTTATCTCCGTCTTTGTTCCCCAAATGAGTGAGACTGTTTGTAGATAATAATGATACCTATACATAAACTCCATAGGTAATAATATTAGTTTTGTTTCTCTGCATAATGGGAAAGAAAACTCGTGGAACTGTCTGAATAAGCAAAAATAATGACATAATATTTTGTTTGCTTCGGTTGAACGACGTACTTTTCCCCTCGTTTACTTTCAGGTAGAAAAACGATCACCCCCCTGCATTGCATTATTTGCACAAATCATCCCGCTGACCCAAGTTATCGACGTCGGCTCTGGTCATGACGGCGACGATATATAGTTGTAGGTAGTTAAAAAGTGAACAACGACTACTACTGGTACTACATTACCAGCAAACTATCCTAATGTGTGGGAAAATAATACCGACATCCCAAGTTGTTTTATTCTGAAAAAGATTGGTCGTTGTAGCAACGATAATAATGACGGAAAAGGGAGCATTACAACAAACGTAAATGGTGCACACAGTGCAGGCAGTTGCAATCAAGGGTCACCTAATGATTGTGGCTTTCAAACGAGAAACTGATCTTACTTGTCAGCAGCACTAGGAAAAGCAGTAGCAGAACTGGACGGGTTGTATATCATATTACGGGGGGACTGACTGTTCCTCTTGTTCATTGATCATTCATGTCGATGACGTGTGTGTCTCTCTACACTCGCTGCAGAGTACCTACTCCTGCATCTATTTGATAAAGTCATAGAGAAGAAAAATACAAGAGCTTATTGAAGAATAATAGAGTGTAACGATGATGTCATTTTTCAATCGATAGGATCGCCAACTGAGATGTATTACATAGAAAGAAGAAAGAAAGAGATAATGGGTATCATATTATGTGGGTTGATACTGATTACTGCACGGTGAATGTTGAATGCCAAGTCATGATGACGGAAGGTTGTTTACTGTTTTTCAACAACAGCGGCATGTAACAAACACTTGGGGTTAAAGTGTCTCGGTAACTACATGTTGCGGTGTTTTAAACCAACGAAATTATCACTCTCCAGCAAACACAGCAAATTTGTTGATGTAGTTCCGACAAGAGTTCCCACACAAGGCAAACATTTACATTTAGCGGAGTTGGGCTCAAATGATATTTTTATGCATTGTCAAGTTTAATAGCAAATATCCTTTAGATCTTTAAAATTTCTTACTTTTAGCAACGTCAACTATTCCTTGGAAATAACCAGTAGGTACTATTTACATGCTGCTAACAGCCAAAGTATTGTCAAATGAACCGATATCTACAATTTTGCATTGCATATTCTAAACTACAATTGTTGCTGTGTTGAAAATGTTTAAATGTACTTTTGTGTACCCAATGAAAACTTTAGATCTTGCTTTTGTATACGATATTACTTTGTATTTCAGTTGTGTGTGTTGTGTGTGATTGTCCGAGAGGAGTGAAAATACTCACAATTAAGCATAAATTAATTTTCCTTCCAAAGTGATAAAAAACATTCTTTACCGTCGCTGTCATGCGCAAGCATTTCACAGCCAGTCTAATAAATATTACAAAGGATCTGTAAATCTGTACAGATGGGAGGGTCATTAAATAAACAATTTGCAATAATTTCGACATTCTGGAAAATTTGCTCAACTTTACAACTTCTTCACACACAATTCGTTCGCAGTTTACTCCCCAATTAAGTGTAACATTCATTAAATGAAGTAGTAAAAGTAGTAGTATGTGACTACTGACCACGTACGATGTTTGAAAGTTTACATGTCTATTCCTTTTGTCTTGTTCATTTTCTCATTAAGGGGATGGGTTGTTAGAAATTGCAGATGACATCATCAATGTGCAACGTGTGGCATACAACAGGCTAGCGTAATGTTGGAACATGTTGGAATTTGCGAGACAAAATTCGTTGCCTTGTAATATTTCACGAAAGCTAAACAATGATATGGTAAACAATTAAGTTTAATTAACTTGTTACTGATTAACTACAAATTCAATTAGTTAATGCTAAGATTTAAAACTACATTTTTTAAACATGACTTTTTCTTCCTTCTTTGCGACGGAATGTTCTTCACAAACCATCCCCTTAATGAGAAATTCTCACCACTCGTGATGCTTTCTACCTGCGCATAGTAGTAGGCAGTTGGCAGCCTCTTCATAATTACTATTTTTATTTAGATTAATTTGATAGGTTTTATTATGCAGAATGAAATGCTACAAGGGCAGATACATTTTTGTTACAGGCATACATTTTTTTCTCATAATACTGCGATTTTACTTTACTTCTCTCGACTCTCGACAGCAGTATACTGAATGTACTAGAGAAGAAAATATTATAATAAGATAATAATGCTAATAACAAGACGGATAAATAAATATTGCCGACATCAGCGAAATAATAACACTGCCTACTGGTGTATTAAAGTGTAATGCGAGCAAAATAACACGACGTTCCATCATCATCCCGACTTACCACCATTATCACTGCCCTCAATCTGCCGCCGCTTTAAAAGTAGCTACATTTGAGTCTGTGGGTGTTCAGCGGAAGCTGAAGGCTTAAACAAAGAGAAATTCTAGATGGTATAAAAAATCACGAGCTGGTTATCTTCCTGTCGTTTTCGTAGCCAGCACAGCCAGCCAGTGTAGAAGTGCATAGGGAGAAAAGTAGAGACGCAACAGCATGAGCATAATTGTGTAATGTGAACTCCAACGGCTGTCAGGAACAAACGGTATAACAGCGAGAATAACCAATTAAGCTCTCATCATCATTAATGTTCACGTTATAATCACTCGTGAGAATGTCGTGGTTCAACTCTCCGGTTTCCATAATGATGATACATAAAATCTGTACAATTCGCCGTTTTTAAATGACAGGTCATATGACATAAACTGGTCCGAATTAAGTAAATTAAATTAGGGTAATCAAAGGCCGAAACCATGTTACCGTCGTTGTAGTCGTCGTCGTAATGATGCTAATTGTCTTCACTTATTTACTTGTTTAAATTGTTCGTCTGTGCGTATCTATAATGCATACGCGGTATTTGCCCGCAATTTTTTCCCCTCACATTTACAACAATTTTGTAGGAAAAGTTTGAAAAAAATGTTGCAACTCATGCTTGAAGGAAACGGTTTCTTTTATATCCGTACATTTGTGGTAGGAATTAATTTGATTATTAGGATGGATGCTCTTGAATGTGTTATAGAAAACGGGCATTGCTTCCGCGTGCAAATTTGATCTGGATTTTTCAATCATGTCATACATCATATATATACGATAATACGTAAATGATGACGATGATGAGTGATCATTCATGGGAAAATGTGATCAAAGCTTGTTCTGTAGCCAAGTCTACTCGGCGAGGAAGTTATTGACCACTAAAGAACTATAAAAAATGGTGAGAGAATTAGCACTACAATACCACTACTATATCGTGAGTTCTTAGAATTTCTTTATCTGCTTTTAGTCATGGACGGAATGCTGCTGGTGATCATGATAAACATAATGTATAAACGTTAATGCACAGAAACTAAAAATAGAAAAATAGTTTGTGTTCATCTGTAAAAAAGCCTAGCGTTTTTTTCTTCTTCAGTTTTTTTACAACTCCCTTTAAACATGATTCTGTTGGTGTTGTGTCAATAATTTCAATCACACCTACAGCATGTCATATTACATTATTCACAGATAATCTTCTGAAGAGACAAAAGTGTTTTGTTTACGGTATTATTATTTTTCGTGTTGCCTTAAGTTTTTTTTTGCTATATGATGATAGTTAAACTCGCTGCGGTGGTACTAGTGGTATTATTGAGCGGTTAGTGCGGGACGGATTGGTTTGTCTGTGTGTGAGTATTGATATTGAGGTTAGATTGTGATTTATTGAATACCTTTGAAGGTGGGCTTCTTTTGCGGCAGTAGACCCAGCAGCCACGTAGCTGAAAAAAATGATTTTTTTTGTTGCTTTCAGTTCTAAAGTAATTTTTGTTCCATACAACTCTATTAAGGTAGGATCGAATACTGATGATGATGCTATTAGTACTCCCTACCTGGCGATGTCATATTCAGAGTGTGTGTGAGGCAAAAATTACGAATAGTTTTGTTGTAAAATGATTACAATAACAAAAACACCTGTAGTGATTACGTTGGATGGATATACATGATGATGGTAGGGACTTGGGACAGAGTTTGTATTTCGGCTGGTGTGCGCTATTTTCCCTTTTCTGACCACTTGCCAGTTTTTAGTTGCGTTAATCTTGTTGTTATTGTTGTTATTACTTTGGTTTACCACCTCACCGCATTATTATCACCACATAGGCATTTTTACTTGCTCCAAAAATAATCTCTTTACTCTTTAGTTGTGTTGATGTTGTGGCTGCTACTGCCAAAACTCTTGAGGGAAAATTACATTTACCTCCATCTAAAAATTCACTCTTATTAGGATTTTTGACGTGTGTGTATTATTATTATTATTATTACATTATTATCGTCAGAGAAGATAGATCTCTAATGTCAACATTGACTATGACTACACAAAAACCTTGCGTCTTAATACTTGAAAAAAGTATATCTAACAATAATTCTCACATTGCTTGCTATATAATGAGTACTGCCATTGCAATAGCGATAGTACCACATTGTTTGATCGTCAAGTACTTCTATATAAAAGAAAAGTGTGTTTTTATAAACATTTTTTTGTTAGACATTCTGCATATATTGTAATAATTTGGTTGGTTTGACATCAAGCATGTACCTTTTCCCGTAACTTTATTGCATCTTTGTAAAAAAAATATTGGATTCATCATAATTCTAACACATATTTGGGAAAATTATGATTTTACCACTATTAGTACGGTGTTATTACGGAAGAATGTGTCGGCGGGAACATGTAGACCTGGCACTGTAGTAATGGGTACCACCATTGTATTCTCAACTTGCAGTGTTGTACGCAGATGAAATTTTCTGAGTATTCGGAAGTAACGTTCTCATCGGGAGGCACAGGTTGGTATTTTTTGTGTTTTGACTTTGCAAAACAGGAATGCAGAGGAGGATTAGCACAGAGCCTTATTTTTGAAAGTGTGTTCTATTGCGTAATTGAAATGATGAGCATGCATAATTGAAGAGGTTCAAGTTAAATTATTGTTTGCCGCTTAAAGTATTATTACTTTGCCGTTATTTTAAAGAAGAAGAACAAATTTTGCCAATAAAGTACTTTCCATAATTTGGTTTACTAATTGAGTTTAAAATTGAACCCTTCAATGAAAATGCAAAATACCAAGTAAAACTTACCGTCCCAAGAGCCGTATATTGGTAGAGCAGACGTAACGGACATGCAGCTTGTACCAATGAAGTAAGCTACCCTGTGTTCGTGACACTGGATAAACAAGAAAGGTCGTCATGAAAGGAGGAAAAAAACTCATTCATGCCTGTCGGCATCATTTGTTATCCCATATAAGGGAATCATCTCTGCCTTCTTTCGTCATATATACGTGTAACGAGTATACCTCGTGTGTTGACTTAGATCATGCCCCCTTTCATACCACAAAAGCGCATTACGACATAATTTTTAACACATTAGAAGTCCCAATTGACGTTACTACTTAACCATTGGCTATTTGGGAGGTCGCTTTACAATGAAGTAGTAATTAGCACCGGAGACCAGCATTACTGGAATTTTTCGTGTAGACATACTACCTGCGTGCAAAATACCAGCAGTACGGTTCCTTCCTATCTTCTACAAGGATGTATTGTTTTATTTTAGATGCATTTTTATTGTTTGAACATTAGTTCTGGTACTCCTTTCTTCATTTTCCTGGCTTTTCTTCTCTGGCTATAACAATTAAGTAGATTCATTTTTATTCTGCGCACACAAAACATCTCTAGGGTGTAATATCGGCATCTTCAGCTTCTATTGTTTCAAGAAACATGTAGCATGTTTTTGCATAGGAACATAGCTACACCGCCGTTAAACAAAGTTATATTTATACTGTAGTAAACAAGAAATACGAATGGACGCCGTGAATTTCATATAGACAGGAGCAACGTTAAACGCAATACCACATAATTACCATTCCAATTTCAAATGTCCAATATGACTATTTGAGTAATTATATTTGTTTATAATTAAGCACCCTCGCGTTTGAGATTAACGGACTCTGAATTTGAAAAAGTAAAATGCAGTACAGAGGATTTCCTAAATTTGAAATTGTGTACAAATACAAATAGGCCGACTTTTTGAAGAGTTTTCAATAATTTAAAAAGTATCCTCGATTTCAGCTTAAACTATGTATGCCGTTTTGCTGTAAATATTTTTGTCGCCACAAACGTCGTATTCAGCCATATGTCACCATGAAGCCATTGACATGACGACGAAAGATGTGTGAAGTAAAACGCAAATTTTTATTTCTGAGATTTCCCTGTCAACTATTGTTATGTTGCAACTACTACTACTCCAATCGTAGTAACGCCATGCGTAGTAGTAGTAGTAGTGGTAGTATTAGAGATACATTATAGCCTTTGCATGAGGATATTTCATGGTCGGATGCAATTTCGGCTTTTTGAACGAAAATGACAGACCACAACAAAGGTGTATACAAATTTTGTTCACGAAAGGTGTTACTTTTGTATGAAATGAGAGGAGAACACAGTTCAATTTTTTCACATTTATCTCTCTTTCCCCGTTCTGTTGTCTGCGTCCGCCAGAAGAGTAATTCATAAAATATCATTTCCTTGATCGCGTGAGTGGCGCCCATTTGTTGAGATAAATTTTGTGACGACACTAACAATAACATCCGCTACCAGTTCTTTCATGACGACGTTGTTGCGTTTCTCTAGCTCCTACTATAAAAGAACATAATTGTATAATTTCTATACAAAAAACGATAGAGAAAACAAACTGTCTGGTATCAGTCCTCCTCACGAGGACAATAGCTTCCAATCTTGTTGACTTGCCTGTCTTCTCTACAATGGGCGTTATGCTTCTGATAATGACGACGATGATGATGATGATTTGATGCATCCCTTTACCCTGCCATTTAGGAGGTGGAGGTACCTAGATGTACTTTATTGAGATTGAAAGCAATTCGGGTGGTCGAACGTAATTTTAGGTCTCTTCTACAATTCAGCTCGTCGTCATCATAAACATATAGTCATTTATGTACAGTACGTCACGACGATGACAAGTATTCCCTTAAAAAGTCCTAATGGACGAATGTACAAACGTGAAATCTTCTTCATTTTTCAAGGAGACAGGAAATGACTCAAAATATTATTTGTGTTGGATATTGGATTTGGTAGTATATTGCATCCGCCTGTACCGATGGTAAAACCAAAACCATGTATAAGATGAGTATGGCATAGTTACTTACATGCAACATAACTTGAAGACCTTATAAAAATTTTGTTTTTTTTATCATTTCGCTTGTCCTTCTGAATTGCAACGACTTTTTCGGTCATCACAAGTATAATGCAGTTCTGCATAGAAGTATTCCCTGGGTAAACGAGATACCGCGTAAAAATGAAGCATCCTATGTTAATCCTGATTGTGATGAGGAGGATGGGCTCTTTGTGGGAAATGCGCCGATTTTAATCAAATATTGGGAAGTGATAGAGTTACACCGCAGGATTCATGTTTTAATTCAATACAATACGCCATCATGATTTACTAATCTCAGTAATACACGATCATCAGCAAAAGAGTGTAACCTGATTAGCTTCGTGACGATGATGTCAGCAGTTTGAACACTTCATTCACGCTTTATTTCTGTCAGATCTGGTATTTTATCTTTCGGTTGTGTCGCAACTGCAGCCATGCATGGATTCATGCTATTTTAATAGCTTCCATACATTACCTTCATGCATGAATTGGTCTTTACCACCAATAAATAAACCTGTTATTGTACCACTGATTACTACTGATCATTCATAGCCAGGAAAAACTCTGCATTTATAAATATTGCTGATCTACAAAAACTGCCGAGTGAGAGAGAGAGGGACAGAGACAGACACAGAGAGAGATAGAACGAGGGAATAGATTTTTTCCAATTTGCACCGACAGATTGCTATACGCACGTACACATAGGGAACGAACAAACCGAACAGAGTGAACACTACTTACACTACAAGTACTTAGTTACCACTGAGAACTAATTAATTACAAAACGACTTTACGTAAGAAGTTTCCGCTCTTCCTTTCCTACCACTTCGTGCAAACAGTCATATATCAGCATTACTAACATTTACATGATTGTACAATGAAAATCTCAGATTTATATATTTTTATTGTTATTGTTATTATTATTGTCAGAGACCTATGTACCTATGTGTGGGTATGTGTGTGTGTGTGTGAATGGATGGCCATTACACAAACTTACTTTAGAAGTATTAATTCTTGTGTGCCTGTGTGTACTTATTAATATTAACGTTTATAAATGCGTTATGAACTTTTCAAAAGCAGGCCGTGTAGTGGCGGCGTGAGTGAGTATAGGAGAAGCGGGGAGAGATAAAAAGAAGACCACATGAAGGGAGTACATATTTCTTCCTAATGAATACTAAACACCTTAGTAAATCTTTTAGAGTAATTATTATTATCATCATCATCAACCACCACAACAACATGACTCGCCGTCTATCTAGCACATTTCTTTCCTACCCTTTCCTTTTCACAGCAGCCTCTTGTCTCAACGAAGACACTTCTCGTTAAATCACAATTAACTTCACAGCTTTTTCAAAAAGCGCACTCGAAAAGAGGTGAATATCTTTGTTAAGCCCGCATTAGTACCATACCTGTGAGGCAATAAACAATCGTTATTTTTATTTTTATATTCATGCAAATACTGCATTCCTTAAATGCCTTAATTTTGTAAGGGAACGCACTGCTGCTAGTAGAGTGGAGTGGTGGGGATGCGATAGCAATTACTATTTACTTTTTTTTCTCTCTTGTTACTATAAGAGAAAGCTGGTAAGTTTGTTTGTTGGCAATTGACAATCATACGAAGTTATCTTAATTTTTGTCATTAAAACAAAAGTTTTGCAAACATCACTGACCCAAATTTTTACGCGGCGTCGTCTATATACATTATTGATACTGTCAGTAAAAACATCAGCGGTAATTATTTTATATTTATGAATGCTATTAGCTCAAGGAAAAATTGCTGCGCACTTTTTTTCCTCGAAAAAAATATACAACTCTGTGTAAATTAACATATTTGCACCTTTGCATCTGCATGCTGTTTCCTATTCCCCTTGCGTAATTCCTTAGCGAACGCTATGTAAAGGAGTGTAAAATCCTGTCAATCCGTCTAGATTTATACTAATACTGATACATTAACCGTGCATGTTTTCTGTAATAACAATACATGCATATTTTATATATTAGCTAGTTTATAACTTATTTTTTCCCCCTTTATTATGTACACCAACAGCAACACTTGTCTTGTAAATAGTGACAGTCAAGTCAAGAAGAAGTGGTGTGCTGCTGCTGGTGTGTTGGTGGTAGTGGTGGTCATATCATGGACTAGACAGGAGGAGAGCTCAGGTCTCTTTCGGCATCGGCATCATGAAAAGGAATCGAGCGGCGGCTTGAGTATAATCAATTGAGAAAAATGGAGGTGCGAGTGAAATGGGAGTTAGATGTTCACTTTAGTAAAGCGGCCTTTAATTTTATCGAAGCCGAGAAAAGGAGAGAGAGAGAGAGAAGAGAGGGGGAAGCTTGTGAGCCAGCGAGTGTAAAAGTAAACCTGTGTAGTTAGTTACTCTTGAAAAGCCTTCCAGGCATCATTCCTGTAATCTTGAACAATGAGGCAGCCCGTCTCTTGGTGTTTAGTTAGTCGGTCTTGTAAGGTAATCTTTGTATACGGGGAGGATGAATACACAGAGCACAGTACTTACCTACCAAAAGGTATTGTTGTAAGATTTAAAGATT
Organism: Callyntrura sp. NNG-2020; assembly: GCA_027744055.1. Taxonomy (NCBI): domain Eukaryota; kingdom Metazoa; phylum Arthropoda; class Collembola; order Entomobryomorpha; family Paronellidae; genus Callyntrura; species Callyntrura sp. NNG-2020. The sequence goes on along the minus strand of JAHZNE010007926.1, from coordinate 64,814 downwards.
TACCTTGTATTCCAGAGGTGTACAAGCAAGCACGCACTCACTTCAACTTGTTATCGTTATTATTAACACAGGAGGAAGAAGTCAATGCATAAAACACTTGTGTATATCCCTCGTAATGAATGGTTGTTGTGTATTGTGTGCTGGCTGATCGTATTGTTTTCAGTGTGCACAAAAATAAAATGGCTAGAGAGAAAAAAAATAGAGGAATCGGGAAAAAATGGTACTCTTTTATCACGTATTATTTTCCCATGGAGGATCTACCCGGTGAACTATAAATTTATAACAAATTATTCATACGCATTAAAATAGCAACCAATAATAATAACAATAACTGTTGTGAGCGGAATACCAAAGAAAGGTACTTATTTTATACGGTTAGGTGGGAGCTACTTTAAATTTTTTTCTTCAGAAAAAATCCGTTTCTCGAGTCTATTTATTGCAATTCTAATAAATTGATTTTATGAGTAAAGAGGTTTTCCAAAAGCGGGGTAGACATAAATACAGGGAATTCAAAAATGTGGATTTAAGCATTACTTGAGTATTTCAGCATTTGCCAGACCTTTTTTCAATATATTTTCAACAATCAAACCTTTGAAAGAATCGTCTTATTAGAGAAGCATCTCCTCAATTACAATCCTTTCTTCACCGACATTTTCATCACTCGGCAGCAACTCATCACAATCAAAACGGATGATGATAATAATGGCTGTGATGATGATGATGATGATGATGGAATTGTCTAAAGTTCCGAAAAGGTACCATTCACGATAGAACGCTAATGTGAGGAAAAATCATTTTTAAGCTTGTACTTTTTATACAATTACAAGAAACCATGTAATCGCAATCTAATTCAACAACTTGTATCTATGCATCTACGAGCCTGCCTACCTGTCCGCGTGTATGACCGGTGTTTCCTTTTTCTTTCCGAAACACCGATCATCATGATTCATGTTCGTGGCGATGATGATGATGATGACCGTGATGATTTGAATCGGATTCGAATTATTCAAGCAAAATTGCCAATATGGGTTTTCAACAGCGAGCGAGCGCACATGTAACACGAATTAACAAAGATTTTTCTGGTATTTGATTCAATGATTAAATGTTTGAAAAAATAATTTTTATATTGATGCTGCGATGATATTGATAACCCATTTCCACATTTACAATTCTTCGAATTTCTACAAATCCACTGACATTTCATACATGTAGTGAACTAAATATTTGGGTGCTTCCCGCTTGAAGGCCAACGCCACCACTGACAAGTTAATTGTACCTCATCCAGGCGCTCCGAATAATATATACAATCAACAAGTATTACCATTATTAATGCTTTATTTCATGGTAATTAGACACAACGCAAAATCCGGCAACGATCTCCCATATAAACAATTAATTTTCCGTCTATTGGCCGATTTTTGTGTTTTCTATTAACTTCCTAATTTAAAAACATCACTGAAAATTTTTATCAAAAAATTAATATCATCCCGCGTTTTTGTAGTTAGAAGATTTAAAAAGCCAGGCTATTATATCATGACGTTATTACTGCTGGTTGGTAACAATGCACCTGTACAGGATAATCATGTTAAGTGCTTTTAAGAAAAGTGTGATGACCAAGAAAATAAAAAAATCTAAGTAGCTTTTCCAACCTACTCACTCACTCAAAGCGCCGAATTGGTTGATGAGCATTTTGTTATATGCCACGTTAGGTATGGGTACTGGGTACATCATGTGTGTATGTGTAAGTGACGATAAGTAGGAGAAAGGGGATGAAAAATCTCTTGTTAATAATGTTGCAAAGGATGAGGTGGTGCACATTATGTACTCTTTTGAATAGCTTTTCGACACATTCTTAATTCTCTTACTGAGAAGAAGACAAACGTAACCGTGCTTGCACACGTATGTAATCTGTGTAGTAGACACAAAAAGGTTACCAGTTGTACTTACACACGGCGTATCTTTTGTACAATTCCCTTTCTCGTCATGATCATGATTCTTATCTGACGGAGAGAACACTGTGGGTTAATAAAGTTGATATTAAAGTTTACAAAGGTATATATTTCTCCAAAGAGGACATGATGTACGATAACGATAATATGCACGAGGTGGTTGTTGGTTACCTTTGTTCAAAAAAACGGTCTCATGCTACAAGGACCACATTACGATGATGATGATGATGGAACGAGCGAAAAAATGCGGTGCATTATCAACTTTGTAGGTATTGCACCAGGGCCTGACGTAATAACTTTTTAAAGGGTAGTGGTGCTTGACGGTAATGCTTTTAGCTAGAAAACAGATAAAATTATATTATCATATCATCATTGAGGTGTCGGAGAAACAACGGTCATTAAACGTTTAAAATTCTTGTGAGACAGAGAGCGAGAAGTGGACGTAGTGGGTGAGTACAGCACCAAGACACAAATTCTTTTCTTTGGAAGTACACCAGAAAAGTATTTTTTAATCAACGCATTCAACCCTTTTAGGAAAATGAATGAGTCAGAGAGACAGAGAGAGAGAGGAAAAAAAATTAAAAAGTACAACTTCTCTGTCAGATTTTCGTCGTCGTCATCGTTTAAATGTTAAATGTCGGTCCTCCTGTGATTTGTATCCTCATACCTATTTTGTCTGGCCTGAACGATGTCCTTCATGTACCCCTCAAGTAGTCGCTGGCATTAAAAATGGTAAATTATTGTTATTTTGACAGCGGCATTTCCACCTCTACTTATCATGTTATATTCCAATTTATGACACTTTCCTAAGTTCTGTCTGCAGATCATTATTATATATGTTCATTCAGAAACATTTGTTTCTTTTTTAAAACATGCTTTCCATGTTACAAAATCCTGTGAATATGACTTTTAATTGAATCTTGTCGAAAAAAAAACCGGCAGGTCTGTGTTGATTATGTTCAGTGTCAACATTTGCGTATGCATAGTTTATTATTACAAAAACGCATGTTGATGAAAGAAAATGGATGCTGTATGAAAAAGTAGTTTACGACGTTCATAATCATGTAATCAAGATATACGATATGAAGTAACTTCAACACAGTTCAGACGTGTCTTCTTGATGATGCTATGATCTTAACTATGCTTCATGGGATAGATAGACTTGAATGTCTCAGATAAAAATCAAGTGTTGCTCTCTTGTTCTTTGCTGGACCTACAAGGTATACATTGTTGAATTCACGATAGGGAAAAAAATCTTTACAACATTATATTATCATTTCCATCAGCAACATTTTCATGACCCCAGCGGCCGCTTTGAGCAAATTACGTTGCGCATAATACTCACTCACGTACCACACTAATATAATCACCAAATATGATATAATACGTTTTAATAATGCAAACAATGCAGTCTTAAAGTAATGCAGAGGATAGGTAAGTAGGATGAGCCTGTTGCGTTGGTTGTGTTGTTGTTTGTGGGTAATGATGAAAGTATAAAAGGATTTATTGACGGAAACCGTGTGTTGATGATGACTGATATGCTTTATTACTATCACGAGACAAGGGTCATCAAAATAATCATCGCTGTAGAACAGCAAACACCACAACTTCTCAAGACAATGAGCAATAATAACTGGACGGAATGTTATAGAAGGAAAATGTGTTTGGGCAGAGAAGTAGACTTGAACATAAATATTAAAACAATGCGCATATTGGTGATATGGTCATATTGCGAACAACTACACAACAGGCTGCATGTTTACTACCAGAACGTGAGAGTATTTACAACAACACCAGCCGTAGTCGCAGCAGTGTGCTTATATGCATGTAGTGCACTCTCGTTGTTGTTGAGCAAGTAGTGTCAGTGAGTTTAAAATTGCCATCGTCCGAAAAGGAATATTAATATGTCGCTTACGTTGATGCAATTACGGCAGACACCATTTTATTCGCGATCGCAGCTAATGAGAACTGTTCGGTTTTATGTCGTTTCGTGAAACGTGCACAAGTTAAAGATCGTAAAATCGATTGTAAAACATTTTACCTTAACAGTTTAACTACATATTTCATAGCGTTTATCAACAGCCTCACCCAGAGATAAATGATGTCTTATATTTAGAATATAAAATTTTTTTAGTCATCATCACTTGCTCTTTGCTGTAAGTCCACACACACATTCAATTTGAGCGGACCGTCGCTTTTGACATTTTAAAAAGGCATGCCTACCTTGGCCAGCATTGTGCATGAAAATGTACGCGCAATAATTTTTGCGTTGTAAATATTTGTAGCAAAGCAGAGAGGAAGAGCTACATCATTAGGCAGGATTCAAGATTTGTTTCGCTTGTTAGCAATGCAGCAACAAGCAGCATGCTATTCGTTTTAATGGTGCAGAGCATTTATAATCAGTCAGGGTTGTCCTTTGCATGATCACGTTTTTAACACAGCCACTGCAAAAAAGGTGATCCCACAACCAATTGTTGGTATGTGAGCAGAGAATGCCACCGCGTGATTGAAGAAAAAGAAAATGAATTAAATATTTTACTTAAAAGAGTTTTGATGTTGATAGCCAATCAAGGTTAAGGATTATTGCATTTACAGAAGAGCCATCCCAAGTAATCTACAGCCGAGCACGACTACTTCATACTGGGCACTCCACTCCTGATTTTAGTACGTTTAATTGGTCCCAATTGCTATACGATATGATATGATTTTGCTTGATTAATCTGTTAAACGAACTGTCGACGGAGCTAACTATGAAAACATTCGCTTCCAATCTCTTTTTGACCGATTAACTCCTTCCAATGCCAGGCATTGAGGACAGGACAGCAGTTACATTTAATCTAGTAAAAATTACAAAAAAACTATTACTTGTTCGAGTAATTGATTTTGCTTGACTTAAGGCATTTGGCTTTGTTGTACTACTACCACCGACCTTTAGACGGAGTCGCATTTAATCAGTGACGTATATTAGAATATTCCGCTGAATACATTCCTCCACCATAAATAATGATTGGTTATGTACGTGCTTATTGTGACTTTCAAAAAGAAATAATGATCTCAGTTTCTTCTTGTCGTCGAGCATGAACGACACGGTGCGATCCTTGCCTGTCACAAACCTCACTGACTGACTGACTGACTAACACCACTTATACATCTTTTTGTCTGACTGGTTAAAAAAAAGTGTCTTACGCTATATGTATTTTTCTCGTCCTCCACGTCTACTACCGCAGTGCATTTTTACAGAGTCATCAACAGATAATAAGGACTGACATTTGAGGAAAGATGCGCATCTCTTCAAATTTCAAAGGATTAATCTATGAAAGTGAAGACAAGGCGTAATACGAAAAAAATAGATAAGTCTAAATAGTTATATGGATTTAGGCACATAAAGTAATTCACTGTTTTACGTGTTCTGCCTATTATCCGTATCTATGTGTGTGCAGAGAACTATGTGGATACGTGGTAGTTTTTTTGCTTGAAGCTGCTGCCGTTGTGCTGCTGCTGCTACCTCCCTGTGTCTGCCGTCGCTCTTGTGTGATCTCCTTGGCGTTGGCAGAGATGACGGTGATATGAGAAAGTACAAATAGCACAAGATGATTCTGATGATTTGATGATGTAGCAGTGAGGATGGTGATGATGATCACAGCAGCGAGTGTAAAAAGCTCGTCGTCGTCGTAGCCGTAACAGCAAAAACAATAAGTGACACAGCGCTGGAATTATCATTGAGAATGTAAAACATGACAGATTAAAAACCACGACAAGTAGAATACGAGTACCGAAGGACCAAGAGAAAGAGAGGGAGAGAGAGAGAGGAGTAGCGGCGGTTCGTTTGTCGACGAGGGCAGTCATGCATGTCATCGCTTTTATACTTACTTACGACAGCTTGCTATTAGGTATAAATGTTATACACAAATGGATGCTTAAGCGCACTAATACGGTGTAATAAAACAAGTGCAATTACAGAAGAGTTGATGTTTGGGACGCTCTACTACAACATTCATGCCATGCACACACATGCATGTTATTGTTGTAGTTTGTTGTGTAGGATGAAATGTATGTATATTGAGTGTAATTTATTGTGTGTAAAACTGATGTCCGTATAATTCCAAGCATTTATTTTATTTTATTGCTCTAGCCAGGCGTTAAGTACTTCTTCATTCGTTCGTGCTAGCTTTTTAAGAGGTTTTTTTCCCTTCTTTGCAAAAAAGGTGTCTTAAATTGCCGACGTATCTATCATCAAATTATAATTTTACTGTAAAATGACGACGTAAAATATCTATTACAATTTTCTTTTTGTTGTGGGTAAAAACCGTTTTTGGGAGAAGTAGAAAATAAAGTAACTTTATAACAACTTTTTTTTCAAAAGAGGGAAGATATATCCATCGATATATATACGATGATGATATACGACTCTTGCGCGTCTTTTGCGAGATTTCCATATTACTATCATTATTGTTGGTAGGAAATGAAGATAAAACATTTTGCAGGCAGCGCTGGTGCTAACCATTCATTCCGTACAATGCGCCCGCACAATTATTACAAGTAAGCAGAACGTTAGTACGTAGCAACGGCAGATGATACGGTTAATGTACATTGTTGTAGTTACATAGTGTGTCTGCATTACTGCATCTACCATGTTACCATGTACAATGCACATAGAGCGTGAGTAAAAAGGTTTTTCCTTACCTGTTCTGTCATCTTCATTTTAAACTGCTGGCATAAATTCATTTTTAGAGCTTTTGTCATCATACTCTTTCCTACAACGGTCATTTTTCACAGTTTTATCATTAATTCATCATATTATATACTTTTTTACACTCTCATGGACGTCCCTCCTCTCTCACCTCCATCTTTAGATGACGATGCGATTGGATTGCCTGGATTGACTGTACCCCCACTTACTTACCCTCTGGTACCTATTGCACCGCTGCAAAATTTTTATTTTGGAATTGTTCGTGTTGGTTTTAGTTTACTTGGGAAAACAAAAGACGATTTAAAAAATGAATGAGTTTGCCAGGAAAGTTCTACTAGTTAAAAAAACAAAGTGTTTTGATGGTGTCTCCTGCTGCTTAAATATCATGCAACCTGTCAAGAAATCCATTTGACAAGACATGACTACATTTATGTTTTGTAGAATCAGAAATTGGTAAATCCTTTTTAATAAATACAAGTGGAAAAAAACAGCCAGTCTGGTCCATAATTTTGTTTCATCTCTGAAAAGATGCTGTTTGGTGATAGCCGAAACTTATAGTAGCGAAGCATGCTATTTAATTTCGTCTTTTTAAGAGAAGACAAGCAAAGCGATTAGAATACTTGGGGGCATTACAAGTTCATCGTCCACATCATCGTCGTCAGCAGCATGATCATGAAAAAGAAAAGAAAAAAGCAAGCGATAAGATTACTCAGCTGCTACCTGTCCTGCCTTGTTGGCTGATTACTTTGCTACTACTTTACCTTTTTTCCCTTGCTTCTCGCTTCAGTTTTGTATGTGTATACACAATATACCACAATAACATCATCATTCTCGCGCTATTTTATATATTACTATTATTATGTATGTATACAGTCAACATTGTTATGCTGATCCGTGTGGTGTGTCCAAGCATTTCACCTTATTCATATTTATGTGAGCCCATTTACAATGTAGGGCTCCGAGTTGACTTTATTGCTTTGCTGAAAAGCATTCTTTACCTGCATATTTTCACTGTTTTTGTTTGTCCGTTTGTCTACGATGATAAACCTTCTGAGCACACAGTCTGTTACGAGCACAGTTTGTATATATGTATACATACATTGCATTGTAGATTAAAACCTTGTTACATTTTAGATCCATTAACTCGTTCCTGCAAAACGGAGACCATGACAGTCAGTCATGCAAATGGCATACTTTTATTTGCAAAGCTAATTTCAAACATGTCAGATGTCACTACTGGATACCAGAGAGGTGGAGAAAACATTGCAGTGTGGCTAGCCCGAAGTTGCAAAATATGCAGTAATAAAGAAAATAATACATTTTTTGGTACTAGCACCTATTGTGTTAAATACTTTTCGCTACGTCTTCAAAACCTGGATAATTGCGAGTTTATTTCTGTTATTATTTATTATTATTAATTTAAAACTTGCCGTGTAGTGACTTAACTAAATGCTCTTCTTTTCCCTCAACCATCTCCTTCTTTTCCACCAAAACCCTGCAAAACAGGCATAGAAAAATTATGAAAAACACATCCCAGAAAAATTGGTCGATTTACTGAATAGCTTTTGAGTGGCCATACGTTCTGCTTTAGATGGAAGTGAATAGTAAGAAGTGGGTTTAGAAAGACGACGAGAGAGAAGAAGGAAAAATAAAAGAATTACAAGATCTTTTTCCTTCTCAACGAAAGTGGGGAGGCGGGCGGTATCCTTCGCTAACCGAGAGAGAAGAAAAAAAGAGCCATCAATGCGTGATTACACTTCTAACAACAATTCGCACCTAACCTCTTTGAAAAATGCCGACAATCCATCCCCCAAAACACACCTGTTCTCCTTACACTTCTCTTCTGTCTCTCATCATGCGCGATCTTCTTTAACGTGTGCAGCAAGTAGTCCTAGTAGTAGTCGTAGTATGCTTACACAACAAAACAACAGACAAGAAAAGTCAAGTCTTTATAACTTGCCTATCCAAACACAACTCTAACAGACAGACAGATAAATGGATAATATATAATATATAACATACCTATTACTATAACACAAAACCTTTCTTCGTACCTGAATGTATGCTCAATTCCGCTCAACTCGCTGTGTGTTCATCATTTTCACTCGTCCTTTTTTACGCAGGCACATCATCATCCACCTCTCTCTCTCTACCGAAAAGCTCTAGAATGATTCATATTCCATAACAACAGTACAGGATACTTATTTACTGTATTACTAACTACCAGAGCATAGTAGCTCTCTGCATGCACACCATATACCCGTCATCATCTTATTCTTGTTTTGTAGATTCCCATTCTTCCTCTTTTACTGCCTTGTTGATAATGAATCATATGCACAAGTCTGTGAGCAAAGCATGCTGTTTAAGTGAACTGAAAAGAAGGGATATCGCAACAAAAACAGCAAATTTTCATCCGTATTTTCCCAGTTCAGAGGTTGATAATAGCATGTCAAATATTTCTATTGGCACAACCCAGCAGGGGATACGCATTCAGGGAGACACATGAAAGCGTCGAAAAAATTTGCTCACAGGAAAAATGTAGTAACCGTAATACATATGTACCTACATGTCCGCATAGGTCTTATAGCTTGTCTTTTTAGCTGTAAACTACTAAAAAACTTATAATTACACCTATTTTCCTGCAATACCGTTTTAGTAGTTGGCTAAATGTTGTCTTCCTATTACCGAGCCCCATGCATGGCACAAAATAAAAACAGTCAATCACTAGCAGCACAGGTATCTTTTTACACACATGCATGCAACGTGAAATAATTACACCTTCCAATATGTGTTCGCGAGACAAGGAAATCGTTGACAAGCTTACCGTCTGCTTTATGAAGAAACAATGAAACGGGGAGGAGGATGGTTGTTCAGCCAGAATGGTGAAATAATTTCGGATGCATTGGCTGTCAACTAGTTATAATGGATTATTGTATTACAATTCTTACAAGTAGGCACGCATCCCCTACTACTACTGCTACTACTACTCATGCTTATGCTTTCAGATCAGAAACAATACTGGGAAAACAATTTCTGGAAGTTTTTTTTAATCTTCAACCTTCTTTCAAGGTGGCGTGTTCAGTGTATACCGTGTTCACACCATAATAAGCCGTATGATGTTGATAAAAAGGAAGGCACCATGTTTCACGATATCCAGCATACATGTTAAAAGTAGTTAGCCTGCTTTGTTCTTATTTAATTTTTTTTTGTAATAAATGCAAATATCGATTCACTGACAGATGACATTTATAATAATGGCAGGGTAGAAAGGATGGCAGGTAGGGATGCTGACATCAGCGTAAAAATCCGGAATTTTTATTGTAGAGGCAAACGATAGTCCTCAAGAAATATTTAATTCTTCTTTGCACTTTTCTTTTGAATGGCTGCTATTGAACGGTTTTTGTTTATACCTAAATTTGTTTTGTGCGCCGGAATTTCTTTGATAAACGATTGCTAATTGGCGTGTGACAAATTTGTTCGTATGTAAAAAGGGGGGAAATTAAGAGAGGAAGTTATGCTGATACGAAGAAATCCTGTTTGATGTGTAACGTAACAGCGATACAATGGTTATTATGTTGATCAAGCCTTCCTGTTTAATTTCCCGAATTCTTTACTTGAACATGTTTGCAGATGTGCCGAATGTGACCTACCCCAGACGGACACTTATTTTGATATCTATTGTTGGCAGGTGAACTTCATTTACCGTTTAATGTAAGATAATTATAGCCACGACCATTTTGTCAAAGAAGCATTGTTTCACACTAATGGAGCGCCAGCACTACCAGATCAAATGCCTTGAATGATCATCAAGCTTCTTGCTTGCAAGTAGTATATAAGTATAAATTACTGTCATTTTTCCTTGATTTGATCTTACAGATTTCAACGATGTGGCAACTTACTTTTTTATACAAGTCAATGTGCAGTCGATTGAAACCGCCACGAACCATTTTCATTTATTGAACAAGATAATTTATAAACAACTAATTTTCTACCATTGTTCAAACTGTCTTAAAAATATTATTATTGAGCGTTTCAGTGCATCACTCCTGCCATAGTAATCTAATCTCGTAGTTATATAAAACTATGAGTATATTCTCTGAACGAGAACACGTTTTTATAAGCTTTACTAAGTACACTATTATAATATAATGTAACGATGTCATTCTACGATATGCGTTTTTATGCCATATAAAGGAAGAAGTACATGGCGTTTAGAAATGCGTATAGTTTCCTAATCGTCATCCAATCCGGTAAATGACGCCAGTCACAACATGATCCAACAGGGACTGTGAGTTGTAATGAGTAATGGTTCATCCTGTCAGCAGGCTGTTAGATGCATGGGGTCTGAAAAGAAAAAAAATAGGTATATAAACCCTTCGTATTGACATGGGAAATGAACTTGTAAAGTCAACCAAGGATCATCATCGTCGTCATCATCATCAAATTATTATTACGTTACAATCCTCTGAATTGGAAGATAAAGTTGAAATTCGAACGAAATACATTATATACCTATATAATCCTTGTGTGTGTATGTGTGTAACACTGCATTTCAAATTCCGCTGTGAGCATAAGTTTATAAATACAATATCTTCAAAATATATCAGCACTGGTGTAAGAAGCCGACCGCAATGCCATTATGTCTCTCCACAGAAGTAGCAGCGCAGCGGTACGATTACACAATCAGCTTCATCATGATAACGTTACATGACATAATCATTTCAATTTGTCTACTCTGAGAGAGCTCTCTGCAGTGAAAGTAAAAACACACAAGCAAATGCATTTTCAAATGTTACGTTAAATGACTGATTGAAGCATAATACCACTCAATATTATGCCTAAATGAGATTTAGTAATGCCACAAGGAAGTTGTTGGCTACGCCTGGGATAATCATTATCATTCGGAAAGGAGATGTCTCAATAAATAAAAGTCATGATTTCGTCATTGTTGCTTCTTTCTTTTTACTCTCTCGTCATTTTGTAAAAAGGCAAATAATGAATTGAGCAACATAATGTATGCGGGGAGAATCATATAAATAATAATAATAATAACATGTACGGCTATCAAAGCTTCCGCTCTCGCCCCATGTGTCATCAACATACTATACAACTCAATTTTCTTTTATAATAAACAGAGCACTGTCAGTCAGTATAAAAGGAGAGAGAGAAAAAACGTCGACACGAAGTGCTATTTTTGTTCTTTTTAAGAGATGCTATTTGTAAAATAATAAGAATTGTCATCTTCACAAAAAATTAATTCATGAAGCTGTAGTTGTCCTTCCGTTTGATTATTTATTCAATACTTACAACAATAAACAATTTTTTTTCTTGCATGGCATGTTTCCGTCCTCTCTGTTTTTATTTCGTTCTCATTTTTAATTCTCTCTTTGCTCCATTTTACCTTTCCCGGTAAGAATTTAAATAGAATTTCGACTACACTTTTCGGTATCAAAGAAAACTGTAATGCCGCAACATAAAAGCCCGTCGCAAAAGTAATGAGTGTAACCAACGCGAAGGAGTTTGGTAACAGTGTGTGTCCGCTGTGCTAATATATTTTGCATTATTGAGCATTTTTCAACCTTGAGGCATCGAGTTGCTTTTTATTGATTGAATTATGGCATGCCAAATGACAGAAGCGTTTTATGCGGTGTGTGTAGTGTTATCCTGCATTCACCCGCAAAACTCCCAAGTTGTTTCGTTATTATTGCCAATTTCGCTTTGCTTTAAAAATGCTTTTTCGACGTATTAAACCTGTTGAATTCACTCTATTAAGTTCACAAATGTCTATCTAATTGTGAGTGATATTGTTACGGTTACCGCATCGGAATATCCTGTGCTGAATTATTTCACATTTACCATTAGCAGATGATACTCGCTCTACCCCATGCACACAGGATATTAGACCTACCGTAAGTGCAAAAGCAAAAAAACGGTTGTATTATACACCATAGGTGTGGAGCATTTTGTGGGGTATCAAGAGTGTCTACTTAGAACATTTACGTATAAATATATGCACGATAAACATTTTTATATTATTCATATCATGTTTTTTAGTAAGACAAGATGAAACATCAAGTAAATACATTGTAAAATAATAGAAATGATCACAAATTTATCATAGTGAGTGAGTTGAATTCTGAATGCCCAATATGTGCATATCGGCTTTCCTTTGTGGAAGGGAAATGATTAGAGGTAATTACAGGGAAAAGCGAGCCGACGAGGAGCTTCTGATGCCGCATCACACATGGAAAGAGGTTCAAACAACACCAGTTTTATTATTATTATTATTATGATTATATAATATGCATACAATGATGGATACACTCTCCTTGTAAACATTTTACCCAGCTTATAGGGTATACGCACACTAACTTGTTATTAGTCTCTCCTCTCAATCCACTTAGTTGCTCACATATCAAGATTTAAGCTAGAGTCCCTCTGCCAACCTATTAAATATGAATATACTCGAGTGTAGTAATACCTTTGTACCTGTCCGCATTTACGTACATGGATAACCACGAAGAACCACCGTTGCATTGCATCTTTCTTCGGACTACCTACACACAGACATACCACCAACACCACCACCTTGTATGCATTTACGAAATGAAAGAATAATAATGATTAAAGAATCGAGATACCTGGGCATACAATCATATGCTCGTCTCTCCGAGTAAATGTGTCCATATATAATCCACAGAAGAGATTTATATACAACACGGCCTTTTCATTGTCATAATAGTCTTATTTGGGGTATCGGGGTATCTATACTTTTTATTATGTAACTAAATGCAGCCAAGCTCCATGATTCCATCGCGTTTGTCCGTCTCTCTATCTGCGTATGTGTATAGTCTCTTGAGACCAGGACCATATTGTATGAAAACCGATTTCGCGGAAATTTAGCATAATCAATCCGCAGTCGCATAACTTGCGTCCCCATTGTTAGTTAGCGATGCCAACCCCTGAAGGCGGGGAAGCATTTAGGTCCTGTTATCAGGTATTTTGTAGCGATTCCTTCGAAATCGCCTATCGAGTAGAAACGAAGATTACTCATGACTCATGCTCTTTCAGCTACGTCGCTACCCCTATCTTTTACAGCAGGTTAGTTTGATTGTGCGGTGGAGGGGGAAAGAAGACAGTCGAATGAGCATTTGACTACATCTCTATAAAGGCCACACACAAGCTACAAGTTTGGAAAAAGAGACCGACTCTTTAGTTACTCACTTAGAGAAGTGACTCGCACTGCATGCAGTGTACTGCCATTACCACTCCTCTCACCTCTTCTCCATTCAACATGTTATCGTCATCATCATTTTATAACAGGCTCCTCATATTATTATCATACCCCGAGTCATATACGTGCGATTCTCTTTTTCATCATCTTCAATCATACCACGTCTTATAACAATATCATGTGCGTTGCACACCTTATATAAATAAGCAATACATACAAACAGTTTTCCGACAAAATCATTTCGCTTGTCCGTTCAACTGTTTTCTTAATGATGATGATGGTGCAAGTGGCTCCTTTCGTTAAACAACACTAAAGGAGAGGAAAAAACAGTGCACATTTGTTATTTATACGACATGGAATATTTTCGAGTTGGTTTAAAGTAGAATACCAAAATCGAAATGATAATGTGGTGCATTCATATTTTCATATTTATGCAATGATACTGACAATGAGATGCCATCATGAGACAGTGAACGTTACATTTATTTTTTTAGAAGCCCTGCTCCAGTGTTTGGAACTAGGTGTCTCTTTGATACATTGCATAACACTCAATCTGTCAGAAGTAAAAGTCTCCCTGTGCTTGTTTTCTTTTCCAGATATTCAAATTAAGTTCGTGATGTCTTACTGCAGAGAACGTTGTGAGGAGCGTCATATTCGAAATTTCCATATCAGTAAATATGCATACAGCAAGGAACATGGAAAAGGTTGTATTTGCACCTCTACCAGGTCTTCCATGCCATGCCGGATATCATAATGACTAATGACAACGATGATGATGTCGGGAGTAGTAGTAGTAGTAGTTACGGAAATATGTATGCATACAAGACAACTCGTAATAATAATCAACACGAACTAGTGGAAGCAACAATCAAGCTGATGATGCAGACTCTGTAGTAATGCCGCAAACGCATGTTATGAAAGATGGGAAGCCTTTCGAACGTAATCATCATCTCTTAAGATCCCATCATCTTGACGCATAAAACAGCAGGTATGATTTGGGGACGAGGTGTTATTGTGCGCTTAAAACAGCAGTGGAGTAGACGATTACATGCCTAGCACAATGTGGTGGCTGACTACAACACATTTTAACTTAATTTTTCTTATACTTTCATTGTGCACATTCCCGACAGTTTAAAAGAAATATAAAGATTATGGCGTTTCCTTTTGTACTTGATAACAATTTACAAGAGAACGAACACCTCTGGACACGGTAGAGACAGCGAGGAGAGGAGCGCAAGACAAAGTAAATGAAACCTACACGGTGTTTAGTTCGTATATGTGAATGAGCGTTCCAAGTATGTAGTTTGTACACGGGCATCACAATAGAATGCAAGGTACAATTTCAAATTTGATATCTCGTCTTTGCTTCGTCTTATTCGTTTTCGTGGGATACATAGATGTGCGTACCACACGCGGTATCACTACTTCGTGGAAAGTGGTATTGACTTTTGTCAAGCTTTAAAGTAGCATAAAGAACATCAATGGCTTTTGCAGGTAATCTTCCAGGGGTTAAATGAGAAAAATCTTGAAGGAATTTTGGGATCCCTTCTTCGGAAGTCAGTGAGTAGGGACTACAGGTGTTCTAATTGCGAGAAATGCTAGAATAGTATAGAAGTGCCCTTAAACAGGTCGAATTAACATTTTGAATTAGCAAATTGCTACCAATTAATTTGAAATTACTTTTCTCGCACTTTACCCCTCGGCAATGAATGGTGAATTTTATAGAATGAAAATCTCATTGTGTCTTCAAACTGAAGATAGGACATGACATTTGCATTACCGGACACCGGAGCAAGACGGTTTATAATTTTTACAAAGTGGTGCAAACCAGGGTGAAAAGTTCCCAAAAGTGCGGTGTGTGGCGGTTTGTGGTAGAAAGGGATGTCCAGGTTTGTATGCATACATGCTTCCACGGTACGCAACGCATACTCACATACACACCGCCGCAGCAGCGAGAAAGGCGCATAGTCACACACGCGAGCGGCTCTATTAACACATGAGTGTGTATATTTACTGTTGTCTTTGTTGTATCATTCACTCTTTCATTTTCAGCTTACGAACAAAAAGATGAGGTAGGTGGTAACGTATTTCTATACGCTGTCTTTATGATGATGTGGGATATAAAGACGAAAAAATTAATGATGCACGAAGCTTTTAGAAGCGTAATATACGGACAGCGAGCGAGCGAGAGAGAGATGGATAGTTAGATGCTTTGATAGAGCTATGGAGATTGGAGAGATACAATGAGGGGATTTCAAAGTGTGGTCCGAGTGTACGTACGTACAGGTATCGCGTATTTACAACGGGCTCATTCCTAATACATATACGATTACATTTAGTAATGTAGCTTATCTCTCGTTTCCCCGTCATTCCACTTTGTCGGTGACTATTCCCGTGCACAAGGATGTATAACAACAATAAGCAATAAGCATCAACAAACACCAATAAAAGTCTCCTAAATTTTCTCTCGAAATTACTCTTGTCTTTTCTACCTCCCGAGGTCCGATTAACATGCCTATAATGTGTTGTGTAACCATGTGTGTGTGTAGGTTGTATATAAGTATATCCACGCATATATGTAGTTTGTATCATTTATTATGTTGGATTATAATGATGATGATGGCTCTTTGGTAAAAAAGGGCACCACGATCTTTTACAGAGCGGTGCTGTTTCTTCTTGTGTAAAAGTGTTGAGTTGGTTTGAGCTGTGACTGTGAGTGTGTAGAAACAGACACACCACTGCACCACTCTTGGGGAGGGAGGCGGCGAGTCTGAAAGAAAAAGAAATATTTGAGAAAGCATACGAAGATGGTTATGATATGGTTGCGGCGCGGCGGTGCTAAAATAATTATTATTACATTATCTTTATTATTGCTTAATACCTGTCGAATCAACCCCCAGAAACATCAATTTTGACCTCAATTGTCAATTAATGTCACCATATTTTCTCATTTTTTTGTCTTGTTTTGTAAGTACATGGCTCGTTCATAAAATGTTTTCATAGATCCAGCCATTTTACTTTGCCAACTGTGATTATTACATACGCGGCGCTTCCCTCTCGTTTTGTTTATTTAGTTTTCTTTGAGAAGATGGTCTACATACATATACCATACCATTTTACAAAGTGCCCCAAATTGGGCAGTTTTAACGTAGTAAGCATCGCGAATTGCCGGTGTAATCTGAACCAAACTCGTTGATAATTATAAAAAGCAGAATTACATGACCTTTTGGAGTAGTAGTCTCCAAAAGTATGTTTCATTCGTAATTTTTACTTCCTTTTATTTCTACTTTTATTAGTTCCACTGAAAACTTGATTTTTCTGACCTCCACGAAAAAAATATAAACTCCTACTGGAGGTTCTATTTCAAAATTGAGCTGTGTGAATGTGATTCCGTGCTGCACTAGAGTCTGGGCAATATTTTGTTAGATATACATACATATTGTATAACGAGCCGAAAGCACAAACCTTCATATGCCGTCTGTCCGGTAGGTACAGTCCACTTCAAAACTGCAAGTGTTGTTAAGACACGATGATAAATTACTCTTGCAATTAATAGAAGCAAATGTAGACGCCTTCATGCATCGTACCATTGGCCTAAGAAGGTGTCTTGAGTCTTGACTCTCTCGCTCGACTCCACTTTTACTTGCATCGTATTCATGATGCAAAAAAACGTACTTTGTTGGTGGCATGCTTTATTATAATTGTGGTATGGAAGTTAAGTAATAAGTACCGGCTTTGTAATTTATATTTATGGGAGAAGAAATACGAGACCTATAAATTAACTGGGTAGGGAGCATAAAAAGACCAGGACATACACAGTCATTGTGTATAAACTGAAATGCATAGGTATAGTGTTTTACAAATACACACATTTTTTTGGTATTAAGCCCGAAATAAATATTGTGTACACTACATACAGTCGACGTACTTAAGCGAGAGCATAAAGATTTTATTAAACGACCGAATTAAATGTAATAATATGAGTAGGTATCTCTGTCTTTTTCCGGAGAACGAATGCCACTTGCCAGTAAATAAGGAGGCAAATATTTTACAAAAAACAATTGCCGGCTTTAAACAATTTTATGGCCTTGAGCACGTATGCATACTTCTCCAATTAATACGCAATTCAATACAGCCTGACATGGCATTGTGTTACTGCTGCTGCTGCAGCGAAACCATAATTGCAATAATTGCAGAATAGAATTTCAAAAGATATACGGAGTATGAAAATATCAGGAAAATGTGTAGTTTCTTTATTGTGCGTTCCCTGCATTCTGTTACGTGTAATCTAATATATCTATTGAAAGATTTTTTATATATTTTTTTCAAGGACCGAATCCAATAAAAACAAACCGTTTTTGTCGCATGGTATTTTGAGTATGTTCTGTTCCTCCCTGCGTTTTACACACAACCTCAATGGAAAAATACGAGCGTAACCGTCTACATATCCTGCATTTGACTTCATGCTCCAATGGCTCCAATGTACAAAGGAATATACACATGTTCGAAACTCCCTGCTTTTCCATGACAAGTTGTTTTATATGTATTACAAGTTGGAAGTAGGCTTATAAAAAGTGTGTCAACTATGACTACATTTGTATTTAGCAGGTATTACAGAAAAAAAATTTCAATTTCGTGGATTACTCTAAATATAACAAGAAATGCATTTTGCAGTTTCACACATGAAATCCATGAACATGAACCGATTAATGTGACTTGCCTCTCTGCCTCACACCACACGGTATTGATATAAGGTTAAAGATTCGAGATACCATTTTGCAGCTTTATTTAAGACGGAATGACGAAATGTACACGGACAGAGGAAAAAATTTCGCCTCTTTGTTTTTCGCAGAGGAGCTACCCGGCTAAAGTGCAGAGGTTTCTTTTTAAAAATACAAAATGTTATGTTGCTGCGCTGTTAGTTCAGGGTTCTCTCCTATCTCTCTCCTGACGCAGATATTAAGGAAAGGAACATATGAAGAAAAAAGTCGCTTCTTTTCAAAGAAGTAGTTTGTCTTACAGAAGAAGGAAATTGGTTTCGCTCGAACGAGTGTGCGACTTCTCGACGAGCCAACGAAAACATTTGCGGCTCTTTTTCCACATCATGTTAATCTATCCTTGTTAATTTATGTTGGGCTAACAACGAGTTACATTCTTTAATCTGTATTTATTTCCACCACATTACTCAAGTTTTCAGTTAGTAAAACTGAGATTCATTCAAGTACGTACAAACCTGGTGTCGTGTTGTAGAGTAGTGTGTAAGAGGACAGAGAAACAGCACAGACACACGAAAAACACCAACATTTTCGTAAGCAAAGGAACCGTGTCTCCTCTGATCATGCTCAACCGTAAATATTCTGCGTCCATATATGAATCTTTGCATTCACTTGTATCTGCGCGCCGTTTTGTAAGGTCTACTTCGGATGATGATGATGAAGACAGTGAATTATCTTCCTTGTTTGAGCCGCTCCAAACTTATTGTTACACATTATATGTTATGTGAGCATACTTTTAGCGCACGGGAAACATGATAATGTATAAATAAGGCATAATATTGTGCATTTTCCCTGTTGTCTGTGCCTCTTGTTTATGTCTCTTTCTATTCTCCTCATCATCGTCGTCGTCGGCCCTTTAAAGTTGAAAGTAGACAACCCTAAGGAAAATGCATACCGATTATTAGTTAAGCCCATGTTTGCTGTACTGAAGCCCCGTAATGATAATATATGTTCCATATACGTGTGCATGAAGATCTGATGACTTATTATTACATAAGATATTGTGCATTACAGTAGGAAATATTTAGGGAGACGACGATCAGTGGTAATACGAAGCAAGTACACAACAAATTACGTTTACGGCGGAGAGTACCCCGGTCTTTCCCGATGAGTGCGTGATTCTGCATTCTTGTATTTGTTGGGGATAAATGAGCTACATATTGTTTACTTTTTGTTGAGGACAAGAGCTTTGAAACATGTGATCCTGATTAGCTTAATAAAATGTTTATGGCGTTTCTACTTGCTTAGCTGACACGGATGTGCCTCAGAAATGACTTTTTAGTTGTTAGTGTCATTGTGAGGCATTTTCCACTTATACCAAACCTCAAACTTATTATTTCGTTGTGTATCAGCCCTGATGCATATCCTTTCTCCCTTTTCCTATTCATCAGAGAAGTCGGAACTGCGTTTTTCTACCATTCCCATATGAATGTACTTAATACTTTAAGCATGTGAGTCCAGTCACGTTACTAATTAGTTAACGTAATTATGACAGCGGAGACGGCTACAAGTGATACCATAAATTTATTGCGAATTGCTTGGCTGACAATACAAAGTGTCTCATTATCGTCACCATTTGTTCCTATGACGAATGAACGAGTGTAACTGGAAAAAAATACTGCCGACCTCCTTCCTATTACAAAGGTCCCGTGAACAATGTCATTGGGAAGTATGTAATGCGTTTTTGTACCTACATTACGTATTCATATCCTCAAACAAAAGTTATTAGCCATGGTGCATAGTCATAATTTAGTTTTATGGCTTAAATATTTGCAACTTCCTTCTAAGCAGTCTCTGACTCACATTTGTACCTTTGTCCCTTCCTTTCCCAACAAACTATTTTTAAAATTTGCACTAACAAATTGTAAATTAATGACATATATGTAGGTATTGCCAGTTTTAAGCCCCAACAACGGAGTGGAGTGAAAGGGCAGTTATAATTTGCCTTATGAACCAGATAATTAACTTACAATAAATGCTAATTACCAGCACAATGTGCGTTGAAAATGTTAAAGTTAAAAGTTATGCAAATATTATATGGATTAACATGGTTTTGTTTACAAATGTTGAAAGTTTGTGCGTAGTAAACAGTATACACCTACAGTCTACAGTATAGACAAGACCATATGTACTTTACGGTTATTTGCGCTTAATAGAACAACGTGTACAGAAGAATAACTATGACAGGAAGTGAAAATGTCATTTGGAATTATTCTTTACGTGTATAAAAACGTGATAAACATTAGCCATATATAACTTTAAATTATCTGTTTCATTTGTCACGCCGCATATAGGTAGATATGCGTATGCATATAGGTATGTAGGTAGGTAGGGTAGGTAGGCATATATATGTACACGTGAAATTGATGTTCAGGAATGAGTTAACTTCTTAAACGATCAGTTTAATTTGCTTTTAGTATGCCAGTTTTCTCATCAATCAGAGGTACGCCTGAAAATTGTATAGAAAATGTAAATTTTGATGAGATATGAAATAAATATAAAGTGTTTCAATATGTTCGTTTTAATGAAGTTGTGATGCCTACACATGTTATGTTGTTTACCTTCCCAGGTTATTTTGAAAACAATGCTTAAACATCCCGCCCCTTCCGAATGAAGTGCCAGGAAATAAAATGAAGTTATAACAAAAACAACATGTTGATCATTTTTTTTAATCGACGGTTTTTTATTTTTGCTTACACGCAATAATTATAAGTGGTGACACGACCATCACAACATTTTTTTAAAACTGAAAATTCCTCGAATTTTATACGGGTACAATATGTATATAATATATTTGTTTTGTATGTAACATTAATGATAAGTATTACAATACTCAAACCCATATATAAACTACTTACACTAATATGTTGATTTACCTCGACTATTTTAAGGACATACAGATAAACACTACCTATGAGATTGGTTAACCTAAATTACGCCTTCTGTGATGATTTAATTAAGGTATCCTATATTTTGCTGTACTCAATATAGTTATTACATTACTACCAGTAATATTAAAACTACACATGTACTATCGACATTAAATGTTTCCTACAAGGGTAATAATACTGATTGGTGGAGACCAAATTATAAATAGGAAAAATACATACTTACAAACATACATACGTATATACAATTTTAAATATAACGCAATTTATGTAAGTTTTCGAACTTATATGGTATTAACAATAACTATCACGAAAAGGCGAAAAGTCAAAAGCATACAGTGCGAAAGTTTCAACTTATGTAGCACAAAAAGTGTGTTGACAACAACCACAAATTAGAGAAATCAGTTAAATGCTTTTCTTACTGTATATACTACTTTATACACACTTGTATTATGTTTCCCAGCGTATCCGATCAAACCAGACTTATCTGAAAGAGTTGAAGAAGATTTCGTTGCGCCACGCACCCACTACTACTACTGCTGATTACATAGCTTTGACAGATACCAGGAGATTTACTAACTCAGCAATTCAAATGCGAACTACGATAATCACATAAAAGAGAGACGATTATTATTTTAATTTATTAGTAAATTTTAACAAATGGTGTTCTAAAATTTGATTACGCGTTTCATTTTTTTTAAAGATCTCTGTTGTCTAGTTAAAATCTACCTTTGCTCATTAACACTACGACATATTATTTGTAAACACTCACCAAAAAAACCGGTGTCCCATCCAAACGGAAAGCAAATACAAATGTACACGTTTGTGGTTTCTTCATTTCAAAGCTGTTGTCAGAAATTATGAAAAGCAATTATAGTCTAGTATCTCTACTACATCGAGTATGCGCACGATTTTCTTAAAAAATACGAATGAAAGTTTCAAAAATTACTTATGTCGATTAGCATCGCTTAGCATTAACGTAAAGTGATTTTTCTTTTCCTCTTCTCTTTCTCTCTCTTTCATATCATAACTGTGTGTACCTTTTTTAGTGGTGGTAGTAGTGTTATATATCATAAGTATTATATAATATAAATACCAGAACCGACCTGTTTAGCATGTCCTTTTTTGTAAAATAAACATTTATAAATTAGTTACCTGTATAATAATATATACGATAAGTACAACACGTCTTATTACTGATTTTTATGAATACGTTTTCAATACAATTGTTCTTTTTAAATGTACATGATGAATCTTACGAGTGTACACACAAAGATTACATAGATACGATTACGACTATTTCTCAAGTATACGATTTTTTCCTTGTCATAGTAATAACAACATAACAATATAAATGTCAGGTGCTGGATTCCACGATTATTTGCATAACATAACATACTATAGCATATATAGCATATTAACATGAAATATTTGGTATTTTCGCAATGTACGTGTAGGTATGTATTCTCAAAAAAATCAAAAAACAAAAGACTCAGAGCAACAGTCCCAAAAACTGTCTTGCTTTGCCACTGTCTTAATGACAGGAGCAATACGTAATACTAGCAATAACGATAATAATAGTAGTATCAAATTGCAAAAGGCATTTTATCTACCTAAATTATCCTATGTAATACACAGAGCTAAGTTCTGTTGTAAAGCTTTATACAGTTTATATGTACAAACAATTGATATTTTTGGATTCGTTTCCTTCCCCCTCAGACAACTTACAACAACAAAATATAATGCGCACAACCAGAATAAAAGATAAAACAGGCCCATACCAGATCTAAAATGTATTTTTTTTATCTAATACGTAATGATATTTTTTTAAACATTGTCACAATAAGTAGCAATACAACGGCGTTTTTTGTCCTACTATGAAAATCAGTTTCTTCTCAGACGACGATAAACCCACACTCTGTATTGTATTTTTTTTATAGTTGTAAATGTTATTAATATGCAAGCCGAATAGGATGCGATGATGGCTAACAGTTAAGAGTTAGTGAAAAAAGTTCTTTATATGCTTTTATTCCACCCGAATCATGTTCACATTTGTAAATTCCATTTTGCATTGATGTAACAATTTGGAAATGCATGTTCCTTCACAACAAAAAGTGAAATTGCTACTTTATATTATATTATGAGTCAATAAACTTGTATTTATGATTATTATTCTTGAAACGACTTCCGTAGCAAGTAGCAATAAAACTACGAGAACTGCATATGTGTACATGTCAGCAAACACATGCACTTCTTAGCATAGAAATTCGTATTTCAATGATATTAGGACATAAATAGATTCGCTGAGTAGGAATTAGAATTTTGGACAGTAACTGCTAGTTTACCAGTAATTAGTTGCTTCAAATTTTGAATTTAAAAGTTTGGCATGGATACAACATTTTCAGTTTGTTTGAAACTATAAAATATATGTATTACTCGTATGTATGCTAATTATATCGTAAGGTAACCGCGTATTTTGGAGCTGACTTATTTTTGATTGAACCTATTCTGAAGTCATCAAAACACCTTATTAATATTAAATTATGCGTTGCCACACAAAGTAATCCTATATCATCGACCACAACAACAACGCAACAAGAATTACCAGTATGATCTTCACTCCTAAATTTAAGAGTGTTTTATAGCACCACCATTCCGTGCTTATTTTACAGAGTACTACTCCTTTACTTCTGACAGGGTAGAAAATTACGAATGAAATGGATCAAACTTGTAATGTTATATTACCCAAAATAGGCATGTTGTTTCCAATAAATTATCCTGAGAGTAAACTTTAACGGAACATTAAAGTGAACAATCGTTTCACGCTAACGATCATCATCATCATCATCATCGTGTGCAGCTCCAAAATAGAAAAAGAAAAGAACGTACGTACATCTTCCCAACCATCAAGTGATGCACACAAGGTGCACTTCTCACAAAACACAACATGCCACATTACTTTCCCGGTTCTATTTCTGTGAATGTGGGCGAAATCCTCCACTTTGTTAATTTTAGTTTTCACAACAAAAGAGGCGAGTACAATGATGATTGCAATGTATTTGGTATGCAGCTAAAAATTTGGAATAATTTATTTTTTGGTAAGTGAATCCACCTCTTTCCCCGAAGTGACAATGAATCAAGTACATCTACCCCACAAGCGTGTATACATATATGCTTCTGCTAGAAAGCTACGCGGCCTGACATTTATCAATTGCTTTCCACTCCGCGACGAGGGAGAGTGCCGAATTCACCTTGACTATGTGTTCTCTCACAAGTAAAGAGGGAAATAATACACAAACGTGTTTGCCAAAAGCCTTCTCGTTATTTTC
Organism: Callyntrura sp. NNG-2020; assembly: GCA_027744055.1. Classification (NCBI taxonomy): domain Eukaryota; kingdom Metazoa; phylum Arthropoda; class Collembola; order Entomobryomorpha; family Paronellidae; genus Callyntrura; species Callyntrura sp. NNG-2020. Next base: position 39,949 of record JAHZNE010007926.1, on the reverse strand, counting down.
ATGTTCATTACGCAGAGAAGCCAGCTCATTCGAATGTGAGCCATCATTAACCGTATATTCAATTAAGCTCTTTATGGATGGTTTATTTTCAAAGAATGTTCCTCGTCAACTTCTTGAGAATCCTTCCTGATATTTTTTTTTCTTCAAAAGTATTTATTTTATATTGTACGCTTTCAACATCAATATCATTATCATCACCGTCGTCGTCGGCACAATCAACATCTCCCACTCGTAAATAGACGTTGTATGTATCAAATAAAAATGAGAAATATGTGTGTGTGTGTGTGTAGGTAGGTATATTTTCTCTATTCACTTGTCATCTCCTGCATTATAACGGCCCTTGTCATTCTTCTAGTTGTAGGTGTACCTTGGTACGTTAAAGCTAGACATATGCTAGCGACAGACGACATGAAGATTTGACTGAGTGAGTATGTAGGATTACCAAGTACCAAGTTGTGTATGAGTGTAAAAGGAATTTGAAAAAAATAAAAAATGATGTATTTATACACCAGCATTAGTCTCACGTCATTTAGTCATACAAACAAGAAAAGTCATCATTTCAAAATCTTCTTCCTCTTCTCTCACGAGATACGGTCTCTTTAGAAATACATCTGATTAATGTAATTTGCCAGATTCATCCTTGACGCATTACTCAACAGGACAGAAATGCTTAAAATGTCTTATTGAAATGCAACTCGGTAAAAAGTCTAAAAAAATACACGTCCATGCATCATATAATATGATGCACTATATACAGAGAAGGAAGCTTTTATCGTCATGTTTATCTCCCCCAACAGTCAGTCAGTAGCAGTTAAAACAGCAAATCAGAGAACAAGTCATAAAAACGTTATCATTACCATCAGTCATTACTTTGTGTGTTGTTTGGTTGAAATATTCAGGGAGCTACCGTGTCAGAGTCCACGCTTGTTTTGTTTTGACTACGTTTACTGTAAAAAGACTCAAATATAATAATATCTACCCTTGCGACTCGTTTCCATACTTTTTCGTCAACTCACCAAGAAAGAAAGGGTTATCTAGGCTCATTATCTTGTTGTCGGTTTGATTTGTCAGCAGAGTGACGCTCAAAAGTCGCAGACTTATTGCAAGTTAAATATTTCTTGCAGGAGCTTCACAAAAACTGTTAAAAGTAACTTGGTAGTGGCTGTCTCATGAACAGGCGTGCTCAAATACCAAACGAATAAATAACTCACTCTATATTTATGTATTATTATCCACACCACCACTACTACTTAGCTTCAAGTCCCAATCTGTTGGAAGAGTTCCAAACGAATCCATACAGCCGTAAAAATATAGACCTTCTTGTTTTTTAGGAAAGACGCACAGAGAGAGAGAGAGAAGAAGAAGAAGAAGGAGAATTTGTGAGAGAAATAAAAACATGGCTCATGAATCATGATTGGTGGCATCCTCCTATTTACTCTTAGCTTCTCCGCACCATTTCCATGAAAATTCACCATCATCATCGTCATCATGATCAACCACAGCAACATTAACAATACAAAAGACTATTCATGATTACGACGGGATGATGGTGATGAGTGCACGACAGGGATGATCATGATTATCATGATGATGCTGATGATGATGACGACGATAATGACTCTGTTGCAAATGTAAATTTCTTTTCAAGAAAGCAAAAACAGACGCGAGTACACTAGAATGCCATATTAAAAACAATCAAGATCTTTGAAAAAAACCACCAACCAACTTAAACTCACTGAAAAACACCGAAAGCTCGGCAATTGCAACGTAAACACATATGCATATTATTATGATTTTAATGCCTTTCTGTGGTGGATGGGTAGTAAGTGTAATGCTCGGCGAAGGTAAGAAAAGCAACTCCACGGGAGAGTGTGTTTGTGCACATTATATATTCGAAACAAGTTCACCTTAAGGGGATTAATAATGATATAATATCGCAAGCATTTTACCTTTCCTGTTCTTTCTTTTTATTATTAATGCCAGCAATGTGTGTGGTAACCATGGTACATTAAATGTGAGTGGCTGGAAGCTGTGCATTGAATAAGTAATACATATTATTATTATTACAGAGCTGCACAAGATGATGTTGTTGATGATTAGCCAAGAGCCAAAAAGTTGCTAATCCACAAAAGTTGAATTTCTCTTTTTTGTTGCTATTGTTGTTGGATTGCTATCTCTGTACTCTCTACCTACTACAGTTGTAGTAGATACTAGCATCTCCAGAGAACAGAAGAAAGGAAGCTTTCAGGAGTACAGTCAATTTTTATGTTAAACCGATTAAAAACGTAAAAAGTAGCAGATCTCCTGGTTGCACAGACTCTCGGCGAAGAACCGTAATGAAATTTACACAATACGTTAGTACACAAGCTTACTTTTGTATGCGTGAACACGCCATTCATCTGTAAATCACCGTTTTTATTATTTTTCTAGCAATAATCTCCCTTCCTCTGTTGTCTGTCTTCTGGTTGGTGTGTGCTCCATTTTTAGTTAGTTTTACCTTAAATAGGTATAAACAATATCTCATTACTATTTTTAAAAAAGTTGTAGACAGCATAGCACAAAAACTAGACTGATCACTATTAGCAGTCTCAACTCAAAACACGACTGTAAATTATCCTCATATTCCTTTTTGGAAATGCAACCAACCTCAAACTGAAATGTAATGTAAGGAGAATTAAGTAGATGATTACGGAAATTAGAGAAATGGGAAGAGAAAAAATGATGCTTCGTTTGAAAACGTGACCAAAGTGGTACTAGGTACTTGTATCGTCCCTGCAACTACAATTTAATAGGTGGTGTGAGTGAACTACCTGCCTTTTCATTTTCTCTTCGTTTTCATCACTCCGAAACTGAAATTTCCAGAGCCACTTATTGCAACTACTACTTATACTGCTATTAAAGAGTGGAAAAGGTACATTGTGGTTTCACTGTTGTTGATGTTTTTACTGTCAAAAATGCTGACTAGTTGATTTTGATTGGCAAAACCTTTAAGGTCGCACAATACGTTTTTCCTCCCCTATTTTTGTTTACGCACGGGAATTATTTAAGCATGTGCAAAGGGTATATTATACTACTTATTTATATACGGGGGAAACACTCCTTTTGATTGTAATGAAATTGCTGCAACTAAACTAGTAGTAATAGTACATACTAAATGAAAAAAGAAACAAGTTTTCTCTGATACTGCTCTCGCTCCAGCTCCCTACGTGGCTCCAATACTGCCGTTCGCTGATGATTACGATGACGACGGTGATGTTGATGAGATTGGGCGAGGTAGAAATTGGTGGTGTGGTGGCCGACGAACTACGTTGCGCGTCGCTCCTTTTCCTCCAGTAATAATAATCATATAACATATGCATAACTACGCCTGAAAAAAAACTCCAGCTCTCTCGAGCTAGTTTCCCTCTCCCTCTCTCAGAGAGAATACTTTTTCTTTCGTTTTAAAATCATGCTCTGCTCTACTAACGGGTACAATTCAGATCTACGGCACGACAGCAACCGCAGCAGCGAAATACATGGAAGATAAAGGATTGCGATGAAATGAAACATACAATGAATATCTGCTGCTGGAAGGTTTTCTTGTTGAAGCTTTGTAACCACACGGTCGACTGGACCGACTACATATACATACCTACAGAAAACACCTTGTTTAATACGACTTTTCCTATATGCTGGGCTGGAGTACGATGCTGGAAGGAAGAAAGTGTGTTCACAGCACTCTGCATGAGCAATGGAGGTGGCACGCATGTAAAACGTTGTTTTATGGCTTGGAGTTTTGTTCTCTTGCTGTGTAGCTGCTGGCTCACTGGATAAGTAAGTTGCAGGGAAGAAGACGCGAAAAGAGTGTGGCAGGAGTAGTAGCAGTAGTAATAGTAAAAAACACGATGGAAATTTGAGGCCGTAATGTTGTTGTAAACGGTGGAAAGTAGACGTTGTGGTGGATGAGGGTAGGAAGAAAAGAGTATGTGGTGGAGGGTCTGATGGCGATGGTGAGTGTATACACAAGCACGTACGTTTTGTTGATTACGTGGCAGGATTGAAAGGGCGGAGGAGGAAGAAAAAAGCTGGTTTGGTGGTGGTGGTGGTGGTACTGATCGTTTTGAATGTTGTTTCTCCCTCTGTGGTTGTTATTGTTGCTGTGGTGGAAGTACTAGTATTTATTTTCATATATACTTCTTTCCTTTTCTCTCTCCCAGCACACATGATCATCACTGGAGGAAAAGGGTAGGTGGAGAGTTTAATGAGTAGAAGGAGGAGATTCTGATGTGAGATTGATGGGTGAATGAGAGGACTGGGAAGATGATGTTGGGGATGAGATGTGATATGCGGCAGCTGCTGGACTCATATCCATCTGACTTTAATAGTAAGAAAGACATTTCAATGAACAATGCACACTCCGTTAATTTTTATACCACCAAGACGAGTTTATTATGAAGAAACACATAGTTGCTACAGCAGTGTGTAATTCTACAAAAACTGAATTTTATTTTTTTACGCCGTTGAAACAAATATATTAGATAAAATCGTGAACTTATGGAAGTTTTCTCCATGCCTCACTTTCCCCCATGTTGGGAACTTCAATACAGCATGCTTTGGATGTTACTTCATAAGTTTCAACATGAAACAATGTTTTACAGTATCTGATTTACAGAAAGTAGAGGTACTTTCATCCACCAAAAAAAGTTGTTCAATCCACACATCCCCATGAATTACGTTACGTCTCGTAATAGTGCGAAGATGTGTGATTGTTTATCTTGATCATTCCAAGAAATTGCATCAATACTCTCACCATATGCTTGACGACTGATGAGATGCTTATGAGCTTTATTAAAACTCATTCCCTTGTTTTATTTACCGCAGACACAAAATATTCTCTCATCTTTTCTTTTGATTTGCTGTGTAACTGTAACCTGATCTGATGACGACGACGGATTTACCTCCAACTTAAAATGAATTTTTACCATGATAAATTGTCTTATTCTTCCTACCCAAAAAAGAGTGAAAAATATTACCTAAATAATAACAAAGAAACAGGAGGCCAACAAAACAAACAGACATCATGGTCCTATTATGCATTTTCTATTACTTGTGTGTGTGTTTACGCTACAAGACATGTCAGAGCGGAGAGTAATCACCCTTTAGTCAGTTTTCTCATCAATTCACGCATGTTTTTCACGTCTTGGTTTAAAGAGCAGACTCACATAACACATGCATAGGTACATATTATCCTCAAACCCTAAACTATGTTCGGTATTGTTTCATTTACTAGTTGAAAGCGCAAAAAAATACCGTGAATAAAGTACTTAGGAAGCCGCAACCAACCAACTAACTGACTCACTGACAGAATTCAACCCGAAATAAATGCGAGCCGAGAGGTACGACGAGTATGTACATACGGAGTATTTACGTGTAGAGCGAAAGAGTCATAAGGAATAAAACCGAACCACTCATCGACAAGAGTTTAAACAAAAACAACAACAATAACACAGCGTATCTATTTTATTTACACTGAAACTTTCAACAATCGTATCCAAAGTGGAAGGCACGAAAGTAAATATTAGTTTATTTTGTGTAAAAAACGCACTAACGCACAATAACACAATATCAATTTTTTGTATACTGCCAACTAAATAGAATGAAATTGACTACTAGTTGGCTTGATGTTCCCATTGATGGCTACCTCATCAACATCACGACGACGACGACGACGTTCATCATCATCTTCGTCGTCATCATCATCCTGTTGTATTGTTCGTTGAGATTTTCTGTCTACACATTTACGAGCATGTATAAAAGAATGAAATGATGATGCAGATGGGGAACGGAGAGTAAAATGTGTATAACAAGCTTTACATTTTTACATTGCACATATACGTGGGTAGTAGTAGTAGGTACATCGTGCAAGGATAATATAAATGATTCATGATGATAAAAAAGAACAAATAAATAAGCACAAAAGAAAACAAGCGTGTGTGTATCAAAGCTTCACTGATCTTTTAACTCAAAAAGATGCCGCTTCCAAAGTGTAAATAAGCGAAGCGTAACCAGCACCACATTTATTACAGCACTATTTGTTTTTGCTTCCCTCTCACTCAATCACAGAGCTCACCTTTCTTTATGCCCCTTTGTAAATCTCATTATCAATGTAGTTGAACACGTAGGTAGGTACACCAGGTAAGCGCTTCAATGCTCTACAATAACAACTGGAGTACAATTGGTGCCTTCTTGAAGTTAAGAATCTTTTGGAAAACTTTTGAGCTTGTCATTTTTAGTGAATGAAAAGTAAATTTTAGCTAGTGCCAATTGGCCGACAGAAACTTGTAGAAGTTGCTTATTTTTTTCTTCATCTTCAAAACAAGTGAAGTGCCAAGTCATCGTCGTCAGATTTAACTAACGAGCCAAATAGGTAGCTGAACTGCGTTCTGATCTTGCAGCTACCAACCCCCTAAGAATACGCGGCACTTACCGACGAGCAGAGGGTGAGCACAAAGTAAGCGAAACAATGTCTCAGGGTATGAAAATGAAACTGGCTGAAAAATAGTTGTTGTTTATTGTACATGAGCTATTATTGCTGCAAAGAGGGAAAAGTGGCTTGTTAGGCTTAAACAGTACAGTAGCAAAAATTTTTATAGTGACGATGATTGTTACAAATACAGATGATACTTATTTAAATGAATCACCATTGTGAACTGAAGTTCTCTTCTCGTTTTTACTCGCTCTTCTGCCTTCTTTTTTTAGAGCTCGGCTGCATTTTTATCAAAATTTTAAAACTTTTTTTCTTCTTCTACATTACATCAGTGTCATTAGACGCATTTACGAAGAGAAAATATTTCATAGTGCAGACTGCAATTACGCTCGTTATTTCTGGCATTTACCTCAACCTTTCACTGGAACAAGTAGGAGATGGCGAGTATATGATGATGATGAAAAATTTTTGTCTGGGAAATGTGAAATTGCCTCAATTTTTTGTTTGTTCTATCAAGATACCCCCCCATTACTGCACAAAAAATAATAATTTTCTTTAACTTACAATTACCAACTCGCATTTTAAAATTGACCGACATCAAATTTTCTTAAGTAGTGTCGCTCCGCTTCACAGAATAAAAACTATCGTTGCATGAATAGAAATTTGTGAACGCTAATTTGAACAAGATGATCTGAATATAGACAACTAGACGAGCTTTCAGGAACTGTACTTTTGAAAATTGCTGCGATTCCTTTCTTTTTCAAGACAGCAGCTGGCTCAATGAATATGTACCTATATTTATCAGCTACACATTTCATGACGGTACATATACGTATCATGTACCTTGTTTGAATATATGCAACTGCCATCATTACGAATTCAGTACAATCGTATAAGTTGATCAAGTTGATCATGATTATGATAATAGCATTAGACAGACGCTACTTATATTTTATAACTGTACCTTAAATACATTTAAATATAATACCTATACCAGTATACTTACATGAGAAACATAATTGTCTAATCAAGCCTACTTTACAATCTATCTGCTGAAATGGGGGAAAATGAACTTGAAATACGATATTTAAACGGCCCAATTACAAGTTATGTTCCAATAAAATTGCCGTGCGGAAGGGTTTATTTTTGTAGTAGCAATGATAAACGTGCAACATGATGCCAGTTGTTTCATTCTAAATAAGTACCACTTGTGTGTATATAAAAAAGGAGGTGCTTCCAGGGAAGTTACACTTCTTCAAAAGGAAAAGAAAAATCATAGGTGAAAAAAATCAAAATTGTGATGTACTTATTGTTAGTACGTATGCCAGATAATAACAATATGATAATAATGTCAGTTGGCGTTTAGGAAAATATGTGTGAGTTTGAGCGAACGAGAAGGGATTGTTTATAGCCACACTCTCGGCAGCACAGCAAAGAAAACAACAGAGAGGTAACAACAACCTGGTCTATGGTTTTGTTTTTTTTTTCTTCTTCCTTTTACGCGTAGTATCATGATAGTGCTACATTTTCACGTTAAGCACCAACACTAAAATTAGGGACCATAACAATAACGGGTTTCCTTTTCGCTTTTTTTTCTTCTTCTTCACTATTATATTTCTGTTCGTTTGAGACGATGCGTGTATTTCGTTTACTTCGTCGTCTTCTTTAACAACTTAAAAGGATTATTGTTATTATGTGAATATGAAAACGGAAAGATTACTTTTTATGCATACACGACGTTGTTGTGGTTGGTTGGTTGTTGCATTATTGTTGGCACTAGAGTGGCTCTTCTGGATATTTTTAGGATTAACAATGCTCTTTAGTCACACCTTATATGAAATTGAGAGATCGTTTGAATTTGGGCGGATATATGAAAAGGAAAAATGGTGCGTGGAAGAAGAGAGAAAAGAAGTGACTCCTTTTTATGAATACTAAATCTTTGGTGTAAAATTATGCGTCATCATTTTCTAAATCTTAAAATTGTTCCTTCATTTTGTTGTACCTTTCTTATCGTGATGTACACACACACATACACACACAAGTACTAAGGTACTATACACGGTAACAAGGGAAGACAAGGCAATCATCTTATCATCGGTGTATTATTTATACACAACTTCTGTCTAAAGAAAATATTTACGACGACAAAGTTTCTCAGAGACGTTTTAATAGCGCTCGTTCGTTTCAGTTGCACACCATCCACAATATAAAGCGATTTCATTTTGATCCGTTTCATTTGATACCGACGCTAGAAAATTTTACTTTTTGGAGAAAGAAACATTTCTATCCGTCATCGTTTATAATGCTTATCATCCTGCACATTATCGACCAATCATTACAGTAAATGTCTTTAAAATCACTTTTAAAATGGTAGAAGGAAATTGTTTTCATGCTGAAACATGAAAAACCGTTAATCCAAGTCCCTTGGAAAAATACGCTGCCAGAAAACATAACTCTTTTAAAATTATGACAGATGATATAAAATGATCCTATTATTAATAATGATCATTTCCTCTTTACATACATGGATAGCATACTCGGCTCGTCGAGGTTGCATGCCTGTGCGTGAATGGTGTGCCGGTAGCAGCCGCCACATACATACATACATACAGTTTATATCTCCTCCGCTCATTCCCTCCTCCCTGTATACTGCCTTACATAGATTACTTAAGTAGGCATCTTGAGTAGTCTGTACTTAAATTCACATTTACAAAGGCCAATTTATTATTTTTATGATATAAATACAGCGTGTTTACTGCCAGTAGTAGTGGTGGCACATCACGTGAACTTTTAGCAACGATATACGTATCTGTATCCACCCATTTCTCATATTATCTTTAGCGCCGCTACCGCAGCATTTGTTACTACTCTGGTTATCGGGCGAAATCATGACAGATTATGAATGGCTATAAAAAGGGCACAATTTTCTTGCGAATGATACCTTTCTCGGAATGATGTGTTGTGATTACCACCTGCTCGCAATATTCCTTTAAGCGACACCGAAACAAAATGTAACAAGGGTAGTTTACTATTTTATTCTACCACTTTTCAAGTATTCACAACTCGCAGATGTACAAAATATGGTTGGTAAAAAAAAATTACCTGAGCGTTTGTGAGACCAAGTTGCTGAGCAATATCATCTCGGTCTGCCGGAGACAAGTATTTCTGATATAGGAACCTCTTCTCCAGTTCAAAAATTTGATGATTTGTAAAGGCAGTACGAGATTTTCGTTTTTTCTTTGGCGGTTGCCTGGGGTTAAACATTTGATGGTTGTTCCCGGAGCCTCCAGATTCTAAAAAAAACAACACGAAAATTTTTTTATAAATAAAATATTATTTATTTAGGGGCATCATTAGCATACGAAGTAATTGCCATTGTCACCATACAGAAAGTATAATTCTGAGCATGTTGGCACTAGAATAAATATTTATGAAGTTTAAGCAAAATATTGGCAAGGCATTATGGAAGCACATCGCTGTGGCACGGTCAACGGTAAAGTTTACATTTCGACACATATTTGCCTATCAAATATATGTATAATATATGTGGTAAAATTTAAACACCAAAAGTGTGTGTTTGCCTCTATTTCGATATTTGATATTGTGTGCGCATCCCCCACCACAGCACACAGCACAAGCCAAAGAATCAAGCGACGGAGTCAACTAAGCATATTAGACATTATAAAAAAATAATTGCTTCAGGCCTTTGCTGACTGATCTTCTGGTAGGCGTTACAGTCAGAACAAATGAGTTACGAGTGCAAAAGTAGCAGCAGCGGCAGACACCTCAATAAGTCATTTAGCTAGTGTGATGGGCTGTCTATCTGTACATGTTTCATATCTATTCATAATATATACATGTGCCACATGCATAATAGCTGTATACATTAAGTAAGTTCTCTCTTCTATTAGCCTTTCAGAGAATTTCAGATAAGATGTACATGTCGTGTTCCTATTTTATGTATGTGATCGACGATCGTACTATATTGTACTTGAGTAGGTAAAGTAGCAAGTGGAGCGTTGTTGGTTTTGAGAGGGTGTTATGTTCGTAGCTCTCCGTAAGTACTGAAATGGACAACAGTGCTAATAACGCTATACATTATTTTTTAACTGTCTTATCAATTTTCTAATTCATTTAATTCTACCAAGGTCTTTAATATAATTTCAACATTCCTCGTGTACCGCTAAATGTGTTACACAGGTGAATATGTCGAACAAAAACATGGGGCTGAAACAACAGGCCTACTGACTACTACAAATAAAAAGAAGTAGCACTCGAGGTTCGGGGGCAAAAAGCTATATATCGACATGGATATCTTTATCAAGTCATCGATGGTAAAAGCAAATCAATTGAAATATCAAATTTAATCGGACGCGGACTGGCTATTGAAAGTGTGGTAGAGGAGCAAGCCTTTTCGTCACCTCCTTCACCACTTGGTATATACTCAATTTATCATTGTTATTTGATGACACTAAAGTAGACGCCGCATTATTCAAATACTTTTCAATTCGTACTTGACACATCGCACCGGTACGTCGATTGATGAAAGACCTATTTCCGTGAGCCGTGCTGCATCGTTTTGCCAGTAGCCACACTTACGTAGCACGGCTGTTGATGACTTTAGTATGCTATGAAATGCTTGAGCATAATTTATGTGTATCATCATCATCATCATCAGCACACATAGATATAGTACGTTTTTTACTTCCTGTGTCAGTAATAGAGGCATACATACATCAGGGGAAAACATCCGTGCCAACCAATTAATTATTGAAACTGATGAGAACGCATTTTTCTTAGGGCGAGAGATATAGAGAAATGAAGAGAAATCACAATTTTGAAATGTCCATCAAAACTTGATGACATGTAATACACACATACACAAATATATGTATACAATATATGCAATACATCATATATGCCTAAATGAATAATACGCGCACATTCGGCTTCTCGTTCCGTCCATCATTTTTCTATTTTTTTGCTGCCATTGCTAACTAAATTTGGCCTGGGAAAATAATACTGCACAACAGCGGTCTCGTCTCTTCGTCACAAAATTCTCCTGTTGTATTCTGTTGTATTAACATTTCCATCCATATAAAAACTGACATGACAGTAAATAGCTGAAATGTCAGTGAGAAAGACGTACTAAAAGTTGCAATGAAATTAAAGTTGACAGGCAGTTGAGTTGAGGTGGATGGCTGGATGGTCGTTGTGTGAGAATTATTATGAGCGAGCCACGCAGAGGCAGGTGAGAAAATGAACAATTCATACACACATACACAATATCCTCATGTGATGTGCCCAACAAACCATTCTAACCGAGCGTACTTGGCTTCGAACAGAGCGGAAATTTTATTTTATGGAAAGAAAAAAGTATTACCAACAAGAGTACATGCGTAATAAGCGTCGGCATATGTATGTAGTAAGTATAGAATTTTTTTTATGGAATCCATACTACAAAATGTACTCGTGTTCTTACCACCACCGCACCCTTACATTAAGTTACAGCTAGCAGTTCCGTTGTGCTATTATTCGACTTGTGACTTTGTAAGAGTAGAGTTCTGAAAGCCAAATATCCCATACAAAACATTGTCGACACAGTAACTTGGAAATAAATGAGCTGAACAAAAAGACATTGAAAAGACTTGTTCGTCAACGTGAGTGGTTAGTGACGGCGTGGTTGGTGAATGGGTAAGGTGGTAAAAAGAGTAAAGGAAAAAGTAAAATGAGCAATGGGTTGGGTCTGTCATCTAATTATCAATTTTGCTGTTAGTTATTCCGAAACTGTAATGGAGGATGCTGTCATTAACAAAACCGGGCGACACCTCACACATGAATTAATAATGAAAAAGAGGAATAAACGCGTGTGAGATAGGATGATAGGGGGACACTCACAAGTCAGTCAGTCAGTCAAGTTACTTTGCAAGGTAGACAAGGATGGAGCTTCATTATCTCAATGTTGTTGTTCCTCATAGTAGTGTTTGTGAGGGTGATGACGATAAAACCGGCATGTCGTCTAAAACGGTCCGGGTCCGACAGACAGCACATTTCATGTCACGTAATAGGTTGGTTTGCACGATTAGATAAGAGAAACAAACGCAAAGTACTTTGTTTCAAAGTCTGTTCGTTATGCACCTATCTGAAACCCGAAAGGTGTACCTACCTATATATATGCACCACTCGGTGACAGGCTTTGGTCATACGACAGTGGTGGTAGATAATTCAAACTAGTAAATAGTATTAAAAAAAAAGTCGACATCGGCATCATCGGAAGCAAATACCCATGGGAATCGTGTGTAAGGCTAAAGCTGCACTGGTAAATTAAGTAATGTTTTATTTAAAAAATCACTTTGCTAAATAATAATTATGAAGGAGGTAAATATCCTTCACTGTGCAATTGCTCCTTCTGCCGATTATGTCTCCTTGTATTAACAACGGTATAAATGGCGTAATAACGAACATAAAGAATGTCATGAGAAAGGGAGGGATGAAATTGTCCAGGAAGGTGTCTGTCACTCTCCCTGCTGTTGACAAAACACGCTAGCTACCGTGTTTTAGCAGAAACGCATTTTTTTCGCGTCAAAATAATATGGGCAGTCCCTTCACTAAACACTTACGCATGTATGCAACTCCATGAATTTCTTATAGGTTTATCTAATCGTAATATTCTTTCATAATGCCATAATGCCGTTATTACCGCTATGTCATGGAAGATATTGCATTTTTAAATGTCCAATCATTCACGTTTAGTTTAAAATGTTCCAACACCTTGGTCCATATTCCATTGACGACCACTCATAGTAGGTTATTTCTACTAGATGTAATTAATTTGAAAATAAGAATAGAAATTGTTCCTTTGAACTTTAAGCGTCGGCCAAGAGTTGTACTATCAAGTGTCAAAAATCAGGTGCGGCATATCGTTAGTATATGTACTTTTGAATACGTTTAGCTATTTGGTCTACATATTGCACCATTTTATAATGCAAATGGCTTGTTGTTTACATTTGTTACATCATAAACGCTACTTGTAAAATCGCATTTGATGGCAAATTTTGAATTCTGGGTGGGTAATATTAACCAAATTATAACTATAGCAAGATTACTAAAACTTGTTAAAATGTAAAAAAGTTTACTGAAATATATATATGAATTGGCTTGATAACGATAGTGTTGACAAATTATCGTTTAAATTAAAAATTACGAATACAAATACGAAATTTTTGAAATATACGCACAAAATATGGAACAAAGCTGTTCATAACTTCTTAACAGAAAAAAAGGATTCCAAATTAGTTATTCGTCTCACATTATCCCATCTTTTCAACATGCTTTTCCTGCCATATTGTAAGCTGTTAAAATGCCTATCTGCTAATGGGAGCATGATGTTTCTGGACGGTTCAATCAATTAGGGTTGAGTTTTGCATACGATGTAATCACGACAATAAATTAAATATATTAAATGGTCAAACAATACTGGCATACTTAAAGGACACCTTTCTATGTTGAATGGCTGTGCTTGTTGACATTACATATCAACAATTTTTTAGAGCATACGTGGACAATCAGTGGAATTACCTTATTGAATTGGCATGAATCATTTAAAGTAAAGCATTTAATGAATAATAAATGACATATTTGACTGCAAAAATAAGTTGTTCAATTTTTGCCTGTTGCAAACCTTGATAAAATCTAGATAGTGGTTTCCCTCTACACACTCGGCGCACACATGTGTGCATACACATAGAATATGGGTATTAGAAAAGGGTATGGATGGGTGCATATATACATTTAGCGAAACAAGGGCACCATTATACAATTTATTTCAATTGCTATTGCTACCGACGTATTGTAACATGAATGCGTGTATATATATATCGTTGCCACATAATCCACTAATAATCCATCCATTTCTCCTTCTGCAAACGGCATGCATGTACAATGTAATGGGTAATAATAAGTGCGGCATTAACAATAAATGGCTTATTTGCATTGACATCTTGCCATACTCCGTCTTTTTCTTGTTTCAATATATATTTATAAATAGTACAATCGTTTATTTTATATTGTACTAAAATTTTATTTTATTTTCTGCTTCTCCCACTCTCTTCGCTTCCATACACTCCATTTAAAACACGTTATAACGGCGCTACACACCCGTGAAAAATTCAGTTCAACTAGCCATCCACTCCGAAAAAAAAATATTTCGGTTCAGGTCCAATTTGTAGTGAATTATTAAAGAGAGGGAGGAAGCAACTCCAAGTATAATGTTGAAGTTACAGTTGTGTTTTTAAGAGTCGAAATTGAGCAAGTGATTATAAAAATGTCGAGTCAGGAGAAATTGGATAGTTTCAATAACAGAGACATTAAGTCGAGTGAAACAAGGCCGATAATAGCTATGTATGGAAATCGAAAAAAATGATACATTATTAGGCAAATTGTAATCCATTCGAGACGGCACGACTAACTATCCTCAATCCTGCATCAATATAAACGTACATGCACAAAATCCTTATAATATCGGTTTTAAACACTGTAAAACCGTGTACGTGGAAAACTCTGCCTAATACCTATCAATCCATCTAGGTATGCATGTGGGGATAAGGACAGGAATAAGACGTGTCCCGTACACACATAATGCATACATAGGTAAACATATCATGTAATAGCACCTGTATATTTATTAATACGTGCTGGGAAATGATAGGTATGTAAATAAATATCGACTTTTATGCTCAAAAGTGCTTCTTCAAGCAGAGACATACAGGATGCGAATAAAAATTTCATCAAACTTTTATTTCACCACAGTCGCACCCTGAGGAACAGAACGCGCGGACATGGACTAAAACATGGTCATTAAAATTGTCAGCCAGCTAAGGAATAATCGAGGACGACAGGAAAAAATTAATACATCCATATGGCATGTCGTACGGCATTTAAACGATCACTCTACTTTGTTGTGTGAGTGGAAATCATCATCCAATAAAAATGCTTACGATGAAATGTGCACTGTGTACAACATGGTAATCATAATGGTAATGTTTCCTCTCAAACAATTGCATTTTTTATTATTACAGAGTTACGTTCGTCCACATTAAGATAACTCATCCATTCCATGACACACATTTTACCTGTCGTTTATGTACAAATATGCCGTGTTGTTGTAGTATCGATCTGTCTCAAGTACATGTCACTATTTAAAACAGGGAAATGTACATTAAAAAAGAACATGAAATGCCATAAATTCTTTTTTTTTAAACACTCGCCTTCCGACGACCAATTTGGATATCAAGATGTTTTTATTATTCACACTAGCTAGTCTAGTCAGTTTTTCTTAAAACCTGCATGTAACACATCTGTATACGAACATAAATATATCCCCATATGCTACCATGTCGAACGATACGCTTATAAAATGTTTAATGTACCCTTCCATCATAAAGTAACTAACTGTCTTTATCCATAAGAGAACAATTGGATAATGGCTAATTTTATTGTGCTAGTTTTCTTTTCAGTGAACATGGACATTATGCGTACATGTCAGTAGCAGCGAACAACCAAAAAACAAGTAGAAAAAATTATATCCGTAGTTTAAGACATTATCATTGTAATGCATACTATTTAGTTATTTTAAACCCATTTTCATAAATATGTATAATTTAATGTTTTTTCTACCTGATACAGAAAAGTGGTTGTCGTGTTTTTCCTTTGTCGTAAGAATATTTTATCGTATTTTTAACTGTTAATACATGCTGGTACGGTTTTCGTAACATAAAGTATGTTCTATTTAACCATTATGATTGAATACCAGCAGGAATTAAGGATTTATCTATTTCTAACGATACATAAAACAGTATGGCACTTATAAAAATCAGTCTTATTACCTGTATGAATTGTCACTGCGCATGGCCGTTACACCTTGATGATTTTCAATTATCCTGTAGTAGGCCGTCTTCAGCTTATGTTTATTGTGCTTTTATATGATCACACACATATTTTTTGTAACCTTGGCAATATTATGTTATATTCATTGCTGTAGCAGATAAAAATAATTTATCGACGGCACAACATTGCGTTGGTCACAGTTATCATCTCTAAACAACCATTGTTATAGAAATTAAAAATAATCATAACTTATTATGGGAGGGGCATCCAAATAATGTGCCCCTGATTTTTTAAAATTAAGCAAATAGCGCTGGCTATTATATTGGCGTGTATTGAAGTCTAGATTGGCCTTAAAACTAAAGATAATAAATCAGCACTCTTGACTGACGAAGCAGTTGCATTTCAACGGCAGGACTGTTACGCCCTACGCACGCATAGCAACCAATAATGTACTGATGATAGCGGCGGCGTTGCTTTAACATTTGACCACAAGTAAAAATTTTCGTACGAATTTCACACCTTTCACATATCAAGTTTAGTTGGTGAAGAAGCTGATTCTACGTACACTAATGATTCAAGTAAAGATCACATTTACTTGCTCAAGTGCTGTATTAAAATATAAAAAACATGTTCCATACAGGCAATTGTGTATATATGTTTTTTTGTATCGCAGCAACACAACACACACACCCTCTTTGGAACAACATGTCGTTCATTCAATTAGTAATTGATATTGCTATATTACTCTTACTTGTTAGCTAAGTTATGAAAGCGTGGAGTGAAAAAACACCTGACCTGTAAACCAATTTAAATACGTAGTAGCTAGCTTCACTACACGAATAACTTTTTAAAGTAAATATGCATGTTACGTCAAGCCCCTGTTTCATATTCTGTAAAATTTGACATCTTCATAGTGTGTTATGCTTGGCTTCTATCAACAGAGAAAAGGAAATTGAATATATTTTTTGATATGGTTTATTGTAATTGTATCGTATCTAAGCATTAGACTCGGTACCTTTACATCATCAGTACGGTAATTCTTTGGTATGCATTCCCTACCTTTGTACAAATTCAATCGACGCATTTTTAACTCGGTCTTCTCCATACACAGAGGGGGAAAGAAAAAATTACTACAAGCACCATTTGTTTTTCTTTCGTAATAAGGTGTACCTACTACGGATGTGTAAAAGTTCTTTTCCCCGCAACAAGCACAGCAAAAGTGTCAGGTACGTAACACATCTTTTGGTCTAAATGCGTTGATATCATATTTCCACAATTTCTTTTCTCTACAAGTTTCTGCGTCGTTGCGTGTGATATACAAAGGCACACACATACATTTTGTAGTGTATAGTAGTAATATTTACATAAGGAGATATGAAAATAAAGACTTTTAATGAAGAGCATTAGCGCATCGTTTCGTAGTTACGCAAAGAAGAAAACAAATCGTTCTTACGCTGTGAGTATACAGGTTAGCCGTTGTTGTTTCTTGCTTAAAATATACCTTCGTTATTATTATGTATGTCTTATCATTTTATCAGGGAATTTAATTATCTGGTAGCTACTGTTTCACGCAGAAAGAAACCACATCACTTGAACTGCCTATTATTTAAATGAAACAGCTTCATACATTTGAGCAGTAAAATATTTCCTCTTGGAGAAAATAATGAAAGGGGAAATAAATAAAACAACAAAAAATATGTTGAACACAGAAGGCGGCTCGCTTATAGCAAGCAAGTTATTTTCTGCTCATCCTAGCTACCTGCACACACAACGCCTGTACAATATATCAGAGAGGCAGATAAATCCAGCCGAATGAAATGGATGGAAGTTGCAAGTTGGACTCCATCTAATTATCGTTACAAGTCAACAGCGGAACTATCATCATTAACATCGTTGTCCATCGTCCATATGAAAACATTTAGAAGCAAGTGGAAAGGGTAAGTTGGTAGCAACAAATGTACAAGTCTTCATTATATTTTAAAGCATTTTACTCATTATTGCCTGCCAATATATAAATATAAACAAACCAATTACGCTAACCATTATGAGATATTTGGGTAGAAGCACATATTTCATCCCTAAACGGCTTGTTTACTTTTCTTATTTGACGCTGTTGAAGGGACCGGTGACCAACACAACAACGAAGAAGACTGAAAAGCCCCCAGTGTGTTATTCTCCCTACAATAAACATAGCATGCAAGCATGCAACCTACAACTTTTGGAGCAAAACCCTAAAGAAGACGGCCACCACAGAAACGGAGAAGGGTGATTCGTATTCCCGGCACAGAAAGAGAGAGAGAGAAACGGGGAGTAGTAGAGGGAATCAGCAAATTATTCACATTTTATACATTTGTTAAGCACATATTTTGCAATGTATTGACTCGACTGCACACACACGACAGGAAAATAAGGTTACTAAACAACTTTTTTAATAATTTAGTTATTGTTTAAGAGAGACGAAAGAAGAGCAGATGGTTATCATCATCAGCAGATTATTATTGGGATCATGATCATCATCATCGTCATCACCACCACCACCACGATCACCAGGCAGCAACAATCTATGTGAATATTATTTATACAAACATAAAAAGCAAGTCGCACCTTCTCAGAGAGAGGATCAATGCTCATTTTCACATTTTCAAAGATGATTGTTGCGAGCGAGCAAGCTGTCTTTTGAGTAAGCAAACTTCCTCACTATTGTTCATTCATATAATATAATATTCATTCACTCCATTATGGCTACTTACAACTACTGCACTTATTCAGCCAGGTCGCATTTGCATACACGAATATATTTTTGCATGATATATCATAACCGTTCACTCATTTATTTTTCGAGCTAAACGCCTAAGCCTTTTCAGATGTCTTTGCTTCTTAATGGGGAAAAAACTCGCGCAGTAATTATAAACATTTTTTACTATGATGATGATGATGATGGTCATCCAAGAAACGAAAGAGGAGCTGAGGTGACTGTTATGCAGCACGTAACGTAACAACAAAACGAAGTAATTATAAATATTTGTATTTATTTGGCAAAGAAAACGGTAGGGGTAAAATAGTGTATTGTGTTCTGGTATGCACGAAAGAAATCAGTAAAACTATCATCATTATCGGCATCAAAAAAACAAAATATCTTGACAGTTGGGCCGCTGGTGTTACACACAACTGCATAACAGAGGAGCGCATTTCATATGCTTTTTCCCCACTTCCACTACTCGATGCAAATATGGCTATGCATCATGCATAAGGAGTAAAGGAGCGTAGTAAATGATCAGGTTAATCGTCAGTTATGCTATGGATAGTAATAATTATACAGAGCTGATCACCGTATTAATGGGGAACAAGGATGGAACACAGGTAAGAAAAAATACTCTGTAATTAGCTTAATGTACTTGTAATAAGGAAAATTTTGCTGAATTATACAATGTGCATAGGATTGAATTGCTAGTTGCATTTATGAAGGCAGTAGTTTAAAAGATGAGAGAAAATGGATGTTGTTATTGATATTTTCAAGCTGTGTACTGTTGTAGGCGACGATGATGATGATGATTAAGAAAACCGTTTGTTTAACAAATGGTCACATAATCACTTGGCATCGATCATCATCATCATCATTCTCCTTTTTGTGAGAATGAGTGCACGGTTGAAAGGCAGTAAAACTGGTGATAGCGATGAAAAGATGGTGGTAGGTTTGGTTGTTACGTGGTGGTGGTGGTGGAGGAGACGATGGGGAGAGAGATGGAAACAAAGCAGGCTAACATATCCAACCTCCACCATCATCATGATCATCCAACACAACATCACCACCTACGTGTTTAGTCATTAACGCCAAAATCATCAGCTAAATTCTTTGGGTTGAACCCCCATTTATTATTCCTGTTCGAGGGTCTAAAAACAAAACACACAGCCAAATGGAGAGAGATGTCAGCTCCCTCGTGTAATAGTGCACTGACCATATATGCCTACTACAAATTGCGAGCGTACACATACATACACACTCACAAAAAAATGTGCCTCAAGGAGTGATAAACGCTTTTTATCATTTATGCAACATTGCAACCGATTTCCTTAGCTATCACACAGTAACAATTAAATATACATACTAAAACAGCAGCAGTATCGGACTTGATTTGGCTGTTTTGTTTAGCGGTAACTCTACTCTCCCCCTCCTCTCTCTCTCTCTCTCTCTTCAAAACTTTTGATATGATATGCTGCGTTGCTAAAGACCAAAAAAGATATGGCGCTTGTTTGCCCCTAATGCAAAACAATGGGGTGACGATCGACAATCAATGTATTGAATTGTATTCAAGTGTAAATGGCAAATGTAACATGCCTGACTATTTACAAGTGGTAATTGTTGTTTATTGAGATCCTACTCATTTTTATCTAATGACTTCTATTTCAACAATTGGGCCACACACTATAAATTTAGATGTATCTACTATTATTATCAGAGGTCTTGAAAAAGAAACAAACTTCTTTTTTTTGTATCCACAAAGGAAAATTAATAATAAATAATAAAAACATTTTTCTACAAAAGAAGTTACTTTGTAATCGATTTCTCAGTCAGTTAGTTTAATTCAGACAGATTCGTCAGTGCAGCGTGAAAGAAGAAAATGGGAGGGAGGCTGTGCTAGAGAGAGAGAGAGCTGAGCTGGTTATATCGGTTGTAGTGGTGCTGATGGTAGAGGAATGAACAATGATGTGCTTTTTAATCAGCCTCCAGTGGAGGCAGTCAACAAGTTGTAAGAAAAAAGAAATACTTTTTATTATTATTGTTATTATTCTCCTGGGCTGACAGACTTTTCTGCTGCGGTACCACTGGTAGTGGTAAGACCGTAATCATCTTCATCATCATTGTATTAGAAACAATACGGAGCTAATTTTTATTCGATTGGTCAAAGAAGTTTTACCCGATTTGATGATATAACAACCCACATCAAAAAGAGCCGAAAAGGTTAAAATGAAACGTTAAATACATGCTTACAGATGGGTTTTATCCTCAAGGAGTCAATTACTTTGACGGCGGCTGTAAGAAACTAATCAAGAGGAAAGTTTATGTTGTATTATGCCTACAAGAAAAATATATTTCTCTTCATACTGCAGATGGACGCATACAAATATATCTATAAAACTGCCGTCAAATGGATACACCTACCTACATGCATTTTCAACACAATTTATATATGTATATACCTACTTTTAAGTGCCTTAATCCTTTTGAACTGTACTTAAATACCATTGTCTGTGTCTGTCTGAGTACGCAATCTGCATCCAAAATATTTCCAGTGCCGGGCAGCCTCATAATTGATAACGCTATATATAACATGGCTATTATTCTGCATATTAACAGACTACAGAGAGCATGTGTCTGTTTGCACTGATGCACATGAGTGTTTTATTATGAAATAAAATAAAATACACCAGTTTTGTAGGGAGATTAGTAAAGCCGCTTTTTACAAAAGGGAAATATCCAAATAAGTGTGGGTTTATGCATCTTATGAAAGCCAGCGGAGCCGGTTGCTCATTTTTTGTGTTAAAATGTTACATCACTTAAAGGTAAATACCGAATTTTCGTTCAAATGTAATATAGGTAGTTACCTAGCTCCCATCTACACCATATACTAGTGCATATGCTTGCATTCGTGAGAGGGAGCGAAAAATACCGTGCACCTTTCGCTATTAACTTCCACTACTACTTGTTACAATGCAATATTATAACACGTTGCTCTTGCACTCTTTTACTTTTTACGTTTATTCCCTCTCAAAACACATGTTTATTTGACTCCAAACACGTTCTCATCTTGAAAAACTGTGCACTAGGCCCAGTCAAGTCTGTCGTCTTCTTTGAACCACCGTCTCGCTTTATCTTTCTGGTATAAGTATAATTTGTATTCTTTTTTTGTGTGATGGGATATCATCATCATCAACAGCAGCAGCAGCAGCAGCAGCAAGAAGAGCAACACTCACAGCACTCCACCATCATGACATCACAGAGCTCAGCAGTGGTCGCTGTTGTGGATGTTGTTGAAGCCTGAAGCTTCTGACTGAACATGAAAATAGTTTGTAAAATCGGAACCGATGATGATGAACAGTATAAAAGCTGTGCCGTGCTCTATCGTAGCCTTTGTGTTTCTTTTTTTTCGTTTGGTAACAACTTCAAATAATCCCCTTTTAAAGCTTTTCAGATTTAGATTTATACGGCGGACAAGTAGAACGAAAAGACGGCGAGAAGATGCATCACATCAAATCCGCCTCTGCTTTCATGATGAGCATGAGCAAGTAAACAATTCAATGCTTAATGTGTGAGTAGACAACTCATTATTGATCACGTAAGCGTAAACCAGAGGCGCAAGTTACACCAGTCATTACATGTGACTTGCTCAGCCGATGATGTAGCGAGCAGGTTGTCTGTTGGTTATTTTACCAATCAGCAAAATTTGTGAGGAGGCGATCAACGATGATCTGGATGTTTGTCGTTTGAGAGAGCACAACTTTAATTAAGGATTGATTGGAACACTGAACGAAACGAAAGAGGAACAAATTAACAAGACAATTTAAACTAGTTGAAACAGATAGAGAGTGCCTTCTATGGCTTCCTGTTTGTACTGTTGGTCTGTACCTTATCCTAGCAGATCATACATATCGTCCGATCGATCGGTAAGCTAAAGCAAATTAACAGACTTGGCAAAAAAGCAGTTTTGTAACGCCAATTGATTTAGTGATTTTACTCAGCAAAAAATACAGGTTATCAAAAATAGTAAATTTTGGAGGGTATGCAATGTTTAGAAATCCCACAGAATTACAAACTACACATTGTTTGATGTTGCACCTTGCAAATCTAATTGTGATGCTGACACGACCAACATCCAATCATGGTATACGTGACGGTGGTGGTAGTCAAAAAGGTTACTTTTGCCAATGAGATGAGAGGTGTTGGCTGTTTGTAAAAACAAATTGTGCATAGAGGGAAATAACTTTTGGAAATGAAAAGGTGGATACAAATAAGACATAAGGGGATTACAAAGAGTTTGATGATAAGACAACTATGCTACCAGCATCGGTGATCATACAGTGCCGATGATGGCTGATGTATGGTTCAGAATTAAATGAATGCAGACAGAGGAAGGTCTACAAGGTGACAAAATAAATTCATTGCTCGTTCGTTCACACACGTGCTGTTTTATGAATAAAAGACGTATTCTTTTCCTAGCTCGCTGATATCGTCAGATACACTCGACGCCTACAAACTTGAGTTTCTTCAATTGTCTTCACACTACGTCACTCCGATCTGCACACAAGAAGAAAATCATGTATTTAATATTACCGGGAAAGAAAACTGAAGATTTAGTATATTGACACTTTTACTTTTATATCCTTTCCTTCGCCGTTTGACAGGTAACTACGCTGCTACATGGTAGAATTGCAATTTGCAATCCCCGACGCCTACCTACATAGACACACTATATTACTTAGCAAATATATCAAGACTCCAAGTGAGAATTCCAAAATGTATGGAAACCCCACGTTTGTTTACCGTCATCTCGTTAGATTCTACTTCGTTTCCCTCCCTCGCTACTCTTTTTTCATTGGTCCACAGCTCCCATTGTGCTGAGTAAATTACGAGAAATCAATTTGAGGTGTAACATTAAAGCCGGTGATTTATTTATGAGACACGAGTCCCTCAAGAGAAGTATCCAGAGAAGCAATAAAGTATCCGTATTTCTGTTCCACGCACAACACATCGTTTTCCTTAACTATGTATTATTAAAAGAAAGTTACCATTGCCACACATTGAAAGACGATAAACTATATTAGGTATCCAAGGTCATGCCACGCGAAAACAATCACGGAGACGTTCATCACATCAACACCACCGCACTTGGTGATATCACTATCACATCAAATGCATGTACAACGTATCTAAGTGGCAAAACTCGAGAAACGCTGGTAACATTCAAATAAGATAAATTGAGACGAGCTGGCAGTGGAAATTGAGAAATATTCTTTATCATCATTTCCGATATTTACGAAAAGAAGGACGACCTCTCCATATAGATGTGTCTATGTGAGCATATAATAGCATCAAAAACACGTTTGACTAAGAGCTTGTGCAACAACTACCTCCGCAATCGATGATGCTCAGCTTAGACTAAACGTCTTTTAGTAAAAGTCACAATAAAACGATTTTACTTCTGGATTTAACCAGATAAGCGGCTCTGATTGTAAATTGTAATGTGGAGTCTATGTGGAGTGTGGTGGTACAGTAACTTACTCTACAGTACTTTCCCTACGGACTCTTATATAGTATCAGTATGTTGAATTTATCCTCCTTGTTGTTTTTCTCTGGAGGCTATCTGAAAAATGCGTAAAGATTAAAGACCCTCACATATCATTATTACCATGGAGGCGAAATGTCGTAGAAAATTGTCACAATGACTTACTGAAGGATTCAGTTTCTATTGCTGATGTATAAGCAACACAAATCTATGCAGACATTACATTGTGTGCATAAAGAAAAAGGGCTTTGGAATTCCTCCTTCCCGCTACGGGGTACAGAGGGCACATAAACCTGTCAAGTCAACTCTAAAGCCAGGACATGGGGATATCCTTAAATCGATTTGAACGACATGATAAACTTTTTCATGTTTGTCATCATTTCACTTGATCCAGAAGTTCCTTCCAAAAAAACAAATCCTCTTCCACTCATTTATTACGAATGAAACAACGAGTACTACTACTACATCCATGGCTGCATAATCTTTCTTGGTGGGATAGTCTGACAAGGAAAATACGAGGGATCTATAGTAATAGTAGTAATATACTTACGTTAAATGCCACTAGCCCATATGAGTTCTAGACCCTGTAGCGTTTTTAAAAAATCACAAAACTCCAAGGAAGATTATGCAGGAATACCACTAGGGCAATCCTATCAGCCCACATGTGTCGATAGGAGAAAAAAAAAACAATAAAATAAAAAAATGTTGGTGTTAACAACTATTAAACTGAAAAATATCATTATTTTCCCGTTGAAATAGATACTGGATCAGGCATTTTGTACGACTACTCCAGTGTGAAATACTCCCCACTATAATAACGTGGTCTCCTCTCCTGTAAGTCATTCATGAGTAAATATTTGCTTTCCTCATAAAATATATTTTCATTTGACTTCTCTTGCTGTGAAACCTCATGGGGCAATCTTTCATTCCTGAACTGTAAAATCTACGAGGAAGTTGTGAGGCACTACACCTTCTAACGTCACCACTGAAACAACACACGGTATTATATTGTTACTGATAGCTCACAGGGCGAGGAAGTGGAAATGGCAAAGGAAAGGGAAAAAACCTCAACTCCTTTTTCTGACTCAATCAATGCACAGTTCTGTTCTCTCCTTCGTTTCCAACGTTTAATAGGTATATATGCTTTAGCGTTATAGCTAACAACGAATTACGTGAGTACCGTAAATAGGATGCCAATACTGAAACTAAAATAACACTGCACAAATGTAGGTACATATTATTCTTGATAGATAGATATACAGTTGTTTGTAAGTCAATATATATCTACCTATACAGCCAGTCAATGATCCGTTCGGAACATGTGTCCAGAATAGTCACTTTCCCACTCCATTTAATCCAAACAGAGAGAGGAAAGCAACCTTGTGCGCAATAACTTTTTACTTATTTTATTCATTTTCCATAAGTTACATACAACTAGTGTGGCCCGTGACATCAACTACAGGACACAGAGTAGAAAACAAAAGACAAAGTGAGGACGCATTATTAGGCAGGGAAGAAACAAGGTGGATAATATCTTTGTCGTAAAAAAGTGTAAATGCATTTCCTATTTTATACGGTATGTATATATATATACCAAGTTAATTTCCTTCCAGTGAGTGTACAAGAAACCGACTAAAACACGCCTTTTGGACAGTTACACTAGGCATTGGCAAAATAACCCGTAAATACAACTGCTGGCAACCCAAAAATATATATATGGCATGCCTCATTTTTCTTCTTTGGATCCCAATACACCCATGTCGTGCGCACACTCACAGAAAAGGGCACATAACGCCTTTCCGTTTTCAGGTTTCATGCTCAGATCCAATTTTGGAAGAAAAACTGACAATTTCATAGCAAAAATCAACTATAATATCTATCTACCTTACACATTATTATATTTTTCAACCACCACCCTATATCTTTCCCAAATCATGCCATTGTTTGCCACATTGCCACACACGTTCTGGGTAGACGTGGGGATACTATCGTTGTTTTGGTTCTACTAAAAATCACCTCTGTCATTATCCTCGACACTTTCACTCTTCTCACTCTATCACGATCGCGGTGGTTAAAAAATGAGGGAGCAAACGAAACGACGCAGTAGTTAAGGTTTACGACTTGGCTAGACTTGACTACCGCACTCCCTTCTCTTTTTTTGTAATAATGGTTGCATGTTGCCTGCCTGCCTGTAAACTTTTCCCGTAAACTACTGTTCATCGTTACTAATAATGATTGTTGTATGACGACGACGACGGGCCGTAGTATTTCTTCATAAAATCATGCCACCACCGGTAAATGCTTCAAGCAGGAAGTTATAAGCAGAAAACATATTTTCGTATAGCACAGCAGCACAAATGGTACGAGCGAAGCGGCAAGACAACTAGCATCAGCGTAGAGTTATTACGAGTGTCATACACTTGTTAAAAGTGAACAACTGAGCAAGTCAACCAGTTTATGACCAATACTTGATGACATTTTTATTCACTTTCCTGCACAAAACCCCCAAAAAAACATTTACTCCATTTTCACAATTTCTCATCATTATCATAATGCCTTATGTGTAGAGATTAGATAGTCGTCACATATTATATATTCTTAAAACACATTTTTATAAATATGCTTGAGCAATATATGACACTTCACCGCAGCACGATGCACGATATATACTGGACTAGCTTTAGGTTCCATGAATGCATATACACACATGCAACCAAAACACGACAATTTGTTTTTATGTACACATCATCATTATCATCATCATCATCGTCATCATCATCATAGCGTCGTCATGCGCGGCTTGGTTATTTATTTGCCCTCACCTTGTAAACAAACATGACATGAATACACATTTCTTTTACTAAAAATAAGTACAAAAAAATAAATAAATTTCCCATTAAAAGCAACTGTCGAAAGTGAAGTTTGCTGATAGATGAAACTAACTAGATTGTGACCTGGCTCAGAGAGGACTGCTACTATATTTAAATACGCTGTATCGTCTCTCTAACTCTGTAAGTTGAAATTTAGAATTTAATGTACAAAAAAGTAGTTATGTTCCTACACAGTAACTCATAATGCTGCTAGGGACATGTAGAAGGGGTAATTATTTATGTACACAAATTAACCCTTTTACTGCTTCGAAAAATTTATGCTTTTTTCGCAATTTACATGGTAATATTGTTTTTACTAAATAGTGCCAAAACAAAGAGACTTTTTAAAAATCACAACAGTAAAAAAAGTAATTGTACTTATACATTTATACGTTTTATAATTATATGTAAATAACTACTATTTCATGACGGCCAACTGTACAAGCAGAAACGGTCATAAACATGAATAATTTCTGTTTTTTCCCTTTTCGAATATATAGGGTAGGGTAGGGTTGCTAGACTCATATGCAGAGGTTATACACATACACCAAGCATGTTTATTTATTTATTTGCTGTTTTTTAAGCTATTCCTGAGTAAATAAACATATCAAATGTTTTCTTTGACGATCGTGATGACGATGAATGTTGGTAGAAACAGCAGCGGAGCGCTAAATATATACATATACCTAATCATTCTTGCCATCCACTCAGCCTTGAGACATAAATCCACTTCTCTTCTCATTAACAAACGGAACTTTTGTCTCTGAACTCAACTCAAGTCTAACTCTCGCTGTGAAAGAGCCTTTGAAAAGGCTAAATGGATAGGTATGTAACCTTTTTTTCTTCTCATCTTGACTGTCAATGCAAGGAGTATTTTTGCAGGAAAAAACGCGTATCCATTCTGGCAACAAGGGATCTCATTGTTTCAACAAACATTCTTAGCTCTTTTACCCATTCTCTTGCATTACGTAATGATTTTTTGTCATTTACTTTATAATTAAACATCTTCCGTTAACGTAACTTGCTTGCATGTGTGTATTTACTTTAATACTGGGAGGAAAATGAACGCGTTTCTTTGGAAAAAATATGGAAAAATGTCAACACTCAATAATATTTTTAAAATGTAAAACCATTTGGAGTTCTCGTCATTTATGCGCCCACTACTGGGCTCCTGGTAATAATTATAAGTGAGCAAGACTCGTCACATCACATCACATCAGAGACAGTCTGTTTGCGTGTGCACAGTACATGAAGTAATATAAATGCCATAAATTTTAATTTCAAATAATTATTCTGGCAATGATTTTTTCTCTCGGTAATTCGTGACATTTCTACTCTCTTCCCTCTGTACTCATTGTCAGTAAAAGGTTGTGCTTGTGAAGAGCAGCGTACAGTAAAGCTAGTAGTAGTTGTCGGTGTTATTACCCAGAAACCAATTTGTTATCATTCACTCCTCGTAAAACCCATTCTTGCTGAGAGAGTAAATTGTTGAGGGGTTGCCTTTTGCTTCGTCGTAAACTGGGGTTGACATGATCTCTTAAGCAAACTCATTAGTCAGTTGACATACCACGGAGTCAGATTTACAACTGTCTCAGCCAGCAGCAGTAGCAGTGCGGAGTGGAGAGAAGCCTGATATTGATACCGATACTGATACACTAATAATAACGATAATACTTCCCGTTTTCACCACTTACAAGTGTTCACTCAGCTCGGCACTACTCTGTCGACAAAACGAGAGATTTACGCGCATTCATAGAGTTCTCAACGTATTTATCCCTATCAACCTACGGGGGAGCACATGAAACCGATACATGAAACTATAATAAACTTTTAAACTGACAGCGACAGTTCAAATATTAGTTTACGGTTCACAAACAACAAAATCGCTTAAAAATATTATGACTTCGACAGAAGCCTCTGAAAATTATCCATCCAATAATAATAATGCCTTCCTGTTTTCCCAAACTGTGAATGGTCTTCTCTTACCCACTCCAACGTTTTTTTCAGCTACCTCTTATGTAAATATTTCCTTTCTCTAGAACCACGACACTTTCAGGCATTTGGAGAGGCATTAGTTTACAGAGAGCCATCAACAACTCTTTATGTTCAAATAATTTGCGTCCTCCCTTTCGGTTACAGCTAATTTTTGCATCATTTTATGAACAATACCAATAATTGTGGAGTCCCTCTAATTACATCTACTAAAGTATATCTAAAATTGTATAATTATAAAACCCTACTTCCAAAAGCAATTGTAACTCAAGTCACATTTTGCGTAAACCACACTAATATAATGTACATAATTATTGGTTGAAATATGTTTTATTTTATTGGAGGACTCGTACGCGTACTTCTGACATGATGGCCATAAATATTAGCACTTGAAGGCGAGCGCCTAGAATCCTATTTGCCGGTGCCCACATTTATCTCATAAACATTTCAGCACTGTGTACCGACATATTACAAATAATTGTTTCCTCACTGTAGCATTTCTTTCATGGACATTATTATCGGGTCGTAATAATTTTTATCGTATAGGAGTGAATGTTCGTTTTTTCTGTCAAATGAATTATTTTATTGTTTTACTGTCTGATGAACACATGGATTGATGGGTGTGTTTACTCTAGATTAAAATTTCATCTGAATAAATTACCGAAGCGATGCTTCATTATTCATTACTCTAAAGCCATAACAGTGTTTTAAGCATGGCATTTGAACGGATAAATAGCCAGCATATTAGGCAGTTGTCACCGGGAAGGAAAGGCGGGCTCTTCGGGGAAATATATTGTAACTTGTGAACCTTTTGATTAATTATGTAATAGTTTAAATTTCCCTCATTTCATATTTGCTGATGCACTTACCTACCCCTTTTTCACTACAACGACTCACACGTCAAGCACACATTTATTTTATGCAACAACGTCCAACACTCCGAGAGAAAGCTGTGAAGCCGTTCAAGTACAAAGTCTACGTACACACACACATACGTACTTTTCACTCTTTGCATAGCTGTCGCATGATACCTAATCAAATATTAATGCTGCGACGAATGACTACTCTGCGAATCAATCCAACGGTGGCAAAGTATATTAAATATGTTAGATGATGGAACTAACCGATACCTGATAAGTCAAAAGGGCAGATCAGAGAATGAGAGATAGTATGAAGAAAATTTATGGGGCTGTCAGTTAATTTGCAAAGAGTTGAGTCGCACTCGGGCAAATATTAGAAACACTTTATGTTTGTTTTATCTGTGGGTTCCATCAACGTGTTAAAATTAGATGACTAATCCAATTTCATGTTAACAGTTGCACATTTAATCACAATGGGGACAATGATATGCGATAAAAACAACAGCAGCGTAAGCAATATTTTTTCCTATTCTTTTCGGTCACTCACAACTGATGCTTGATGTACATGTACTACTGGTATGTAAATTTAACTACAGACATTTTGACAGTCATTGTAACTCGAATGTGTAGATATTTTGAGTGCGTGATTTTCACTTATTCGCACTAAAATATGATTTCAAGAATTCAGAGAAATACGAACGACAGAATTGTACGAGTCCAGCAGAGCGCTTTCACACAGCTCGGCAAAGCAAAAATATGGTATGTATAATGCATTGTGCGGGGATATTACCGCGGAAAAGAGTGTATTGAAGAAGGTTAATTATTTGTAGTAATGAAAGTGCAACCAGCTAGGCCCTAATTGACATGGTAGCCATGAGTCAGATTTTTTTCAGCCGCAATCCCGCTTCAAATTTTCTCTTTAATGGAGTACCGCGAGCTACAACATTTATTATACTACAGGCCTGTACATTTATCCAGCCTTCGGAATGCTTTGAGCGCCGAAAACGGGAATATTGGTTTTCACTCTCCAGCTTTGAATAATAGAACACATACAAAATGACATGTCAAGAAGTAGCAAAATACAAATTCATCATAATGTGTTGGAGCGAGCTCATAAATATAATAACGAGAGGGAACTGAAATCCCAAGTACAGCTGACAGCTGGACTTGTGTGGTAGCACATCGTCGCGATTGTTTTCGAAGAGCCTGACTAATAGCATTTCCCTAAGTACTCCCTTATTTCCCATTAAACTCGTCACACAGAAAATTTACGCATATACCACCACGAAAAGCGATATAGTGACAAGTATCAACCATCTTGCAAGTATTTACAAGTACATCAGTACTTACATCAGTGAATGTATCACTTGTTTTGGTGTACGTCCATGTTGCGCCAAAACGAGGGAGAGATGAAACCGAAAAGGCGTCAAGCATTCACGACATCATGCATCATCAACGCCTGTTTGCCTTCTTGGCATGCATTCGCACGTAAGCACACCAGAGAAGATACAATCTATGAGGCAATTTACGAGCTTAACTTGCCGTTTCTCTCTCTCTCTCGCTCTCTCTTTCTCTCTCCTCTATTCATGCATATTGCATTCTAGCAGAGAAGTGATGTCGGTGTTGTTGGGGCCGCTAGTTTGTTAGCTTTTTGCTGAGGTTGTTTGATGCGTTGAGTGCGTGAACTGATTCATTTTTGTGTATCTTCCTTGTCAAATACTCTGTGTCCCCTGAAGCCCACATAACACGCTATGACTAACTTGCCAGCTGAATTGGTTTTTCCTTTCTCTCATTGACTTTTCCCATTTTTATTGTGAGCACACATTACGTACACAAACCTGCTATTTTGCTTGAATTAAAAAGGCACAAAATAAAAAAGGAGTTTACGGAAGAACAGTAATTCGAATATTTTATTTTATGGAGTATGGATGAGACGACACTAAAAATAAAAACCTGGTTTGATATTCATATATTATTGTCTCGACACCATTAAGACCTATATAGCATACATAACCATGAATGCACATGTGTATGGATGGATGAATGACGAAGATGAGAAAATAAAATGGGGAAAACATCACATATTTTTAACTGGTATTGATTAGATATGAGCCATAAATTTTCAGGTATGCACTGGGGTAGCGCACAAGAAGATGCTTCACTCAATACAATATAGACCATGAAATTTCAGAACATGTATACAGTCTTAGCGCTTAGCGGTCTCATGCTCATGTTTGTTCAATCCTTCGATGTCGTCGAATCGTTTTCTAGAATAATACATTGTTCGCGTAAAGTAATTTTATTTAATTCCACAAGGTTATTCCTACATTTAGTTAGCATTGACTGAGTTGCGGATTCACTCACTGAGAAAATTGGGCAATGAAATGAATAGTCAGGGGGAAATTGACACACACACGCATTGTTATTATTACACTACTGCACATTTTCGTTGCTATTGTCTACTACCACGTAGTGTCTGTCCAGCCAGTCACATTGTGTGCCTGATAGAAAATAATGCTCCTTGTCAGAAAATAAACCACATTGCTCTCTACCATTACGCCACTACTAGCTTTATACACACTTGTTAGTAATAATGGCACATTGCTGCATTGTTACCGAGAGATATACTAACACATTTTATCGCCTGCCAAAACTGAAGGAACATATGCATTCGTGCAACAAATAATTATACTGTGTTTTCTTCCTTGTGCCTCACTGCGCATTCTCTCCTCCTCATTATTATCTTTCCTCTTTTGCAAAAGTTTTAAGTTGAATAGTTACACTTTAAATGGAAGTGTAATTAAATGTGAAAAATATGAGTGGACTATGTAGGGAGGAAGATGACGATAAAATGATACAGTGATGATAATAGTGGAATGTGAGATGAACGTCTTTTATTCGTACACCGGGAGAGAGAGAGGTATGTATTTTATGGACTTCTACTAAATCAAATTATGGTATGACGGCGTGATGGACGTAAATGAAGCTAGGACGAGCCATTCAAGTTCACCTTTTCAAATTAAATAGGCAGTAGCACTAAAAAAAGTGAAGAGCACGCCACGCCATGCCACTTAGAATCATATTATTACACATAGTCCATTCAAAGCTTTTTAATGGAGGCTATTATATTTTACAGGGCAGACAAGAGAGCCAGAGAGAGAGAGACAGAAAAAAACTTCAGTTATACATCATGCCATATAAGTGGTCACATATCCCTGCCTACCAAGCCATTCTCTCCTCTGTTGTTCATAATTGTAATTGTGCACAAAATGAATCTCCCGTTTTGTTACGAGGATATTCCTGTATACAAAGGTGAAACCGTGCTAAAAAAATGTCCAGATAGATGAAGATGATGATAATGATGAGAATAATTCATTGTCTCGCATAATTCATTTAGACTAACAGGTGTGGACAAGACAGTAATACTCTAGTCAGCCACTTAGGTCTGTTGTTTTATTGTCGATACACTAGTTATTATAACTACTTGCATGTTGCTGCCCACTATTACTGCTCCTTTAGTGTTGTTACTATGTTATGTGCATATTATACAATATTATATTTCATAAATAGGCCATCATCAACGCAGTATCATCCACACTATCCACCTACCCCCAATTATAAAACTGGCCGATACGGTTGTTCCTTGCTACCAATTTTCCTTATAAATATATGAATGTTGGAGGGTAGTAAAGCATACAAAAACATTTGCGCTTACAAAATAAGCTCCATTGCGTGAGAAGAGCTAAGTTGCGTTCCCTTTTCAAGAGTAATTAAGGAAAATGCCAAAAAACGAGGAAACCAGCAGCAGTAAATACCCACCAATACGTGGATATTCAGCAGTGCATACCAAAAACGTGCATTTGGTAGTAGTAGTAGTAGCAGTAAGCCTCGCTGAATTGAAACGAAAGAGGACGGCGAATGCCAAGGGCTCATTTCATTTCTTTTTCCCGGTTCACTTGGCAGCATTCAATTGAGAATCGACCAAAAATCAGCAACAATGCTGGAGTAGGCGAGAGAAGAAGCGGGGGTAATAATAAAAATAATAATTCACAAGCACACACATTGTTTCATACAAACCATATTAATACACACACATCATTACACACACATTAAACCCCTTCTTCAGAATACGTACATAGCGCCGGTATATAATACGTGTGTAATAACAGGAGGGTTGACGCCCAACTGGTTTTCGCATTTTGAAATAATAGCATTGCATGAGACCTGCTCACAGCTTGAATGAATTCGCTCTTACATTAAAACAACTAACCATGTACACTGACGGAAAACAAGAATAAATAAAAAGTAGCCGAGCAGCAGTGATGATGTCGAACTGCTAAACTGAAAAATTATATATGTGTGTATGTACTGTAATAATAGTATGTTTTCAGTCATTGCACCACAACCACTACTGCTAAACAGACTGTTCAGTCATCATCATCAAACGAATGATATACTTAATGAGAAAAGAACCGCCTGGATTGTACTACAAAATATATGGACATTGTTTTTTTTATTTCAACATATTCTGTAGTTTTACAAAGTGTATATATGATGCGTACATTATACCTGGGCTGCTCGTCGCACTGCACATAATATGCATGCGCTCGTCATCACCTACTTGTTATGGAGTGGATAGCAGTAGTGGAGGCAGTAAAATTCTCTAAACGAACGAAGAATGAAGAATACCAGTAGGGTAGAGCAGGAAAGAAAAAAAAGCTAAACCTGGAGGAGAGACCGACTTCAACACTGTAACACACCAAGTCTTATGGAGAGGGAATTTACACATTAAACTAGGCTTCTTCTTGTAGTCCGTCGTATAATAATAATAAACTACACGTTTAGACACATATCAAGTTGCTTACCTGTCACTACTGCACACACACCAGTAAAACTACTCCCAACAACAATTTAAACAACTAACAAAGCTGGATAGCGACAAAGGACCGGAAGTCTTTTTTCTTGCTGTATTTAGCTCCTTGTGTATGCAGGCGACTTCATCTCATTACAAACGTCTAAATGATAATTATAGTCTTAGCAATAATTTTCGCCATGCACATTTTCTCTGATTCGTTGTTGGCTGAGAGTATATCGCCTGTATTATGCATGTGGTAGAGGTAATTACTACACTACTTAATAATGCCGCGGGTGGGTTTTCGGCAGAATTTATGGGTAAGTCTACCGCAGCTTATTAAATGCTCTATAAGTAAAGAGAGTCAGGCAGGAGTTTCGTAAAAGCATGTTATGATGAATCAGACTGACGGAGATAATGGGCTAAATTTGCGGATAAAGCTCATTTCTCCTTCTGATTGGTACGTTAGAAAGAGAAAAAATATTAATTAATTATCGTTATAAGTGAAACTGATTACTGGGTTGCGCAAATTCCATATTTTCAACACTGATGGTGTTGCTAACCATAACTACACGAGCCTGTGTGGTACTGGCATTATGTCAAAAAAACCCGACCTTAGCGCGCACTGAATATTATTACATGGTTTGCCTGAGAAAAAAATCACACAGGAAGGACGTTTATATTTCAACCTGTCCAGAAAGCTCAGTAACAATATACTTACAACATTTGGCAGTTAATCAACGAAAAAGAGCACGTAAATATTTTTTTGAAAGCGACCAGCGTAGGTACATGTAAAAAAGGTATCTTTGCCGACACAAGTACCGAGAATTAAAAAATATATTACAAGAGTGTAAGTTAATTTGAACCCCTTTCTCTAATTCTAAAAACGAAGGAGTAAAAAAAATTTTCTTCGCTACTTATTTGATAATATAATAATAGTAGTACACAGTTGTAGTAGAAGTGTAGTAGTAGCCGTAAGTCGTAACCATGTTCATAATTATTATTCTACATTTTGCACCCACATCCCCATACACATACATACTGCCAATACCTTCCTCTACACCGTACTTACCGTATGTACATCTGCTCAGCCAAGAAGGCGCAAGGTATCGATGTGTTAAGATGAGATGCACGTAAAAATACATGAATATAAAGTACGTGCAATTAGAATAAATTTGCCTTCGCTTAGAAATTTGATTGACAGTTCTGTGTATGTGCCTGCTCACTCCTCCATTTCTCACAGACATCATCAATCTGTAAGAATTGAAGACATGGTCTTCACACTTTAATAAGGAAGCCGACAACCTCAAACAGGCAGACACACACATATCATATCACTCATATAAAAACGCAGCAGCTCACACACACACACACACACACGAACGCAAAAGTTTAATAACAATGATTCTGTTTTTGATAATGAATTTGTTGACTCAAGTTTAAAGTTGCAATTCAAGTTCAATGACGGCTCTGTATATACACAATGTATGATAAAGAATTCTATTATGCCGCTAAACCCGATAGTGCGTATTCCATTTTTGCAGGTAGTAAAAGTAATGTCAGTATATAGCATATAGTATACGCCTGTTTAGCACTTTTACACCACCACCATCACATTCATATTTTTTTATCATTTTAACTGCAATACTCCGCGGCCCTGTCATCTCTGTATAGGTATTCATATTACGCGGATAATAAGCAGTGGCCTTTGGTAGTATAGCCACATTACCATTACCAACAAGAAAATGAAATGCGTTTCCTGAAACCATTAATCTTATAAAAGTAAAGTGGCAGTTGTCTTCTGACAAGCTTCGTCGTACGTCGATGGTTTAAGGCGCCTTATTTGTATCAATATTTTAAAAAAAAGTGCACAAGACTACCCTGTCGCATGGTGGCTTTGAGAACTGTCGCTTTGTAAACTGCTTAATAGCCCACCACCGTGCGCGCTCCTCATTTTGCCTCCAAACAAAACGTGCACAAGTGTCTTATTACGAGTTTGTTGAACTGAATAAACGGACAATTGAGGAATATTGTTAGGTTTACCTCGATGTAGGCTTTGATTACAAGGCATACTTGATTGCATTTTAATTACGTAAGGTAAATTCGCGTACTTTTAAATTATCTGATACTTTTTAACGTTTAATTACGTCGAGTCATCAGCACATTACACAAAAATTGTTTATGGAATATTGAGGCATATGCAAATTCAAATACACCGAATTCTCGGTATAAATAGAAGACGGAGCCATCCTCTCTCTCTCTCTCTTTCTGGGAGGAAATATATAGCGAAAATGTTTACCTACATAATGTGGCTCACCAAAGGCCACACATCTGAGTAGCCGCCCCTTTACAATATGAGTATATTTCGGGTATTATTCACATTAAATCTATCGATTTCACGAGGAGCAATAATAACCATAGTTTAGTACAAAAGCGGATTACATATTCAAATGAACTAGTAAGCAAACAGATTGATTATGGTGGTTCTCCTGATGATGCTAATGATAACCATTTTGAGGGTTTTCAGTCGATCGTCAGCTCAAAAGCAAACACCTGGGTGGTAATTAAATTCATCTATCCAGCGACCCACCCACCACACTCATATCACTGAATTCAATCAGCAGGAAAGTAAATTGAAAATTAGAAAAGGAGACACGAAATGTTTGTTTTGGGCTAAATTGAAAGGAGGTGAGTCCTTATTGATCTTTTTCCTTCTTTCCCTCTCCTTCTTCCCGGTCGGTCTCTCCCTCCTCTTCTCCTCATTCTCGCTACTTTGCTTCAGCATGGTTGCTTAAGAGAGTAATTATGAAAATCAACTTTTCAGGATATTTTATGCCAACACATAACGGACTGACCAACACGTTGGATATGTTTAATGTCCGTAATTTTATTACTTGCAAAATTTAATCCTCTTGTGTGTTAGTGCCGCCCTGGCGATGTGGTTGGTACATCGTTTAATTTGATTTTGTATAGTGTACAATAATTTTCCATTTTTTGTTGGATGCTTCTCACACTTGTTTCCCATGCATACTACACAAGTGTATGCATTATAGATAAAGAGGAATGAGGAAAACCGAAAAACTACTTAGGAATGATTGCCTATTGGCATGCAGTTAAATTTGTCTGCAGTGCGTACAAAATATTTTAAGTCCATTCATTCAAATGATAAATAGCAGACCATAAACTTTCAGACAAACAATATAATACTGACGATTCGAATCACTTTTCCTGTACTGTGGTACACGAAAATTGTATTCCATTTCCCAGGACACATTGTTCAAAAAAGGGTTAAGTTGTACGCTACAT
The DNA here is from genome assembly GCA_027744055.1 of Callyntrura sp. NNG-2020. Taxonomy (NCBI): domain Eukaryota; kingdom Metazoa; phylum Arthropoda; class Collembola; order Entomobryomorpha; family Paronellidae; genus Callyntrura; species Callyntrura sp. NNG-2020. The sequence continues at coordinate 1,436 of JAHZNE010007926.1, read as the reverse complement.
ATAAAATGAAACGGTACATATAAAATGTATTTTTTTTTGCTGCTTCAGGAAATTGTTTCCTATTCATTTCGAGTTCCTTTCTTTGTTGCAAGAGGAATCTGGGCTGTTGTGTGCGGAAACCATAGTGCTACCACACAGTACCTTTCTCTTGCTTCTTCGACAACGTAGCAGGAAAGAACTTTTTGGAAATGTGCATCCATCCAAAAAGAATTGGAAAAGCACGCGTGCTAATTCACATGATGAAGAAAAAACGCAAGGAGAAGAAAACTAGGCTCGTCGTCCAAGTTTCATCCAAGCAGCAGCAGCAGGGTATGTTTTATACACACTGAGCGACACAGTGACAGTAATAGCAGCGCGGCGGCAGGCTGGCACTGGCAGTGTGAACATGTAATCCGAGTTTTGTATCTTTTCCATGCAATTTTATATTACTCAGAGAAACGATGAAATATCACAGGATAATCGAAAAGAAGTAGTCAACGAGGTGGAAAAAGTCAATATTGGGATAAACGGTTTCTCGTAAAGCCAAATGGGCTAGGATATATAAATTCCAATTGTAATTGGAATTTTGTGTTGGAGAAAAAATCCTACTTAGACTTCTCTCTGAAACCCAGAGAGCGAGAGGATCCGCATTCTAAAAAAAGATATAGTCTGTTAACAATATATTGTAACTACAATCTGGAAGTATATAATATACACCTACATTAATCAACTCCCCTATCCGTTGTTCCAGGGAACAAAAAGAAAAGGAAGACTGGCTTATGTACTACTGTGTACATAAGCCAGTATACATATACCAAGAAAAGGAAGGACTGAATCATAAAATCAATGTCACACACACAATCCTATTATTGTCATAGTCATCATCACGTTTCCATTTACTAAAAATACTAATACACATCAATAAACTCACTCAATGCCGTAGAAACATGCATGCTAAAGGGGAAACGGAGAAAAAAACAATCAAATCTCGCTTTACTACAATCACGATTACCTACTTATATGCTTTCACTTTCATGAGAGCTTGTTCCAGAAAATAGGAAAACCTCCGCCAAGAAACCTATTCAAGTTGACAATGGGATTTTTTATATGATGGCGCTGTATCGTCAACGTGATCAAAGGACATTTATTAGTGTGTCGTTGATACTTTCACACCGTTGTTACCACGATCGAGATCAGAAGATCAGGTTAACTTAAACCAACATTACACAGTGCCTCCGCGGTTGCCACCCTCCCTACATAAAAGAGTAAATGGATGAAATGGTAGTAGCCTTAATGATAATAATAATAATAGCAAATAGGTGCACACCAGTGTTGCTGATATTGTTCTTTTGTTCTGTTCTTGTTCCATCTTTTTCAAGAAAAATATATATTGTTTGTTTTGTTCTGTTCCACTGTCGAACAATGTTGTTCTTAGTTCCAATTGTTCCATCGGAAAT
>JAHZNE010007925.1:0-20172 GCA_027744055.1 Callyntrura sp. NNG-2020 | reverse complement strand
ATAAGCATCTATTTATGTTCACACAAGTTTTTCTTATTCACCCGTTATGTACACACAGTAATAAAGGGTATCTTGGAAGATGTTTAAACAGAGCTGATAATTAAAACAAGCCCACACGTTTTGTATCAGAAAACTACACAAACGTTCAAAAAAGAAGAAGAAGCATCGCCAGAAAAATGTGCTTTTCCACAATTTATCAAGACAAGTTGATACGTATACTGTCACCAAACTCCTTGGAAGATGGGAACAAAACCATACATGTCCAGAGTTCACCTAACTCACCAACACCATCACCACCGCCACCACTCTACCACCTCCTTTTTTGTATGCACAACAATAGCAACTGACATTCACGTAAACGTAACAAAGAATTCAATACAAAAGCGGTGATGATGTATACACGCAAAGCCCTTGAGTTGGACTGACTACTTTTCTCTCTTCTGCCTGGCGTAATGATAATCTGAAAAGGACTCTCTTTCTGTTGTTGTCTGTCAGTTTACTACCCAGCTCAGAGTAACAGCTTAGAACAAAACAATAGGCACCACAAGAAGAGGTTTCATCATTATCATCATCAGCAGCAGCACCACCACCACCAACAGACTACATCCCCATCATAATAATAATATTCAAACACTATTCAAAGGGCTCTCTTTCCTCTCCCTCTTAAAACACTACTCTGCTGCAACTTCTGCACTGTCTCTCACACTGCTACGTCGGCTAGAAAGAATGAGGAGAGAGAGAGACCCGTCGTTAGTTTTCTTTTACCAGTTTACCACACTCACGCTGCAACACCACCATCCTCGTTCCTGTCAAGCGGTGGAACCGCACAGTGTAAAAACAGCACTACGGAAAATGAATACGTAATAAAAAAGGAACAAAACACGAGAGAATTTTGGACATGTGAAATGACGGGAGCCTCCTTGTTGAAACTATCAAGTTCATGATACACTGACACAGACAGTCCAGCTCAAACTGTCCGTTCCATCAAGCAAAAGCTCTCTGACTCTCTCTCTCTCTCTCTCTCTCGCTAGACAGACACTCCGTTGAATGAAGAGTTGCAACAATGAAAACTTTATGCACTGCACGCAATTGCACTGACTGACGGTAATAGTTGTGCGATGGTGATGAGCGTGATGATAACGTTCATGCAAAACTGCGGCTCCTACACCAATTGAAAGCACACCAACAGACAAAACCAGCAGTCCGCAATGACCATCAACAACACCACAGCCGCTTTCAGCAAGACAAGTCCGAAAAGATTACTTTTTGCCAATAATAATAAGAAGTTAAGCCGCATAATATGAAATTACTTTATGTCCTCACATTTCTTATTGTGCTGTGCACACACACACACAGACACACAGATAAAGACACAGTTTGCTTTATGCGGTATATTCCTCTGCTACTTGGCACACTCTTCTTTCCTCAATTCACTGACTGTGTGTGTGAGAGAGAGCCGCACAACTATCTCTACTGCTGCGGCCGTGTCGTCGTCGTCGCAGAGTTGCCGTTTGAGAGCTAATGTTCAAAAGACAATCATAGGGTTGTAGTAATGCGTTATAACAACAGCTTATTGCTGTAAAGTCACTCACTCACTTTTTAACTGCCCGTCAACAACAAAGCAGCAGCAAGCATTTTTTATGAATCACACAGCAGCAGCAGCAACAACAGCAGCGTCTTCGACTCCTCACACGGTAATAATAATATATTGCATATTAAAACTACGTGTATGAGCACAATGTATTTATTGTGTAATGGGCAATGTGCGTGCTTCTTTTGATGATGTTGTTGTTCTTCTAGTTAGTCTAGAAAAAGACTGATACTCAATGAATCGGAATTATGTTCTACAACAGCACTTTACCGAAAAGTAGACATGAATGAATGAACATCGAGAGTCATTCCCTTTCTCTCTCTCTCTCTCTCTCTCTCTCACTTCACCCATCATCATGTTCTTCATTCCCTTCATTCCTTGCCACTTCTTCATCCTCCTCACTCATCATCAATTCTCCTTCCATTTTTTGCTGTTATGGACGTACGGACTCAAGTCAAGTGCTCACTTAATATTAATATTGTTATTATTCCTTTGATGTAATGTAGTGTAAGTAATGTGAGATTACCATTTTAACTCCGCTCACTTTACTACTCCACAAAAACGAGCGGCGGCATTAGTACAAGCGAAGAGGACTCTTCTTCTGCACACGGAGCATCTTCATATCGTCATCGCCCTTCATAATATGTGCATTTTACATTTTATGTGCATGCGTGTTTTAGTTAGGATGCCATACGCACATTTAACATCTCGACGGCCTACCCAGTTCACAGCATTTTAACTGAAAAGAACGTTATGTTCAATGGTATAACATTTCATGTAATAATTATTACTGCCTTATGGGATGAGCCTACCGCTCACAAACTCAATGAATGAAATGCTTATGGGTCTCGTCAAGTGCCAGAGTAATGATTGTACAATTTATGAATTACCCTCTCTACACAGCATATTTGACTACATCAACGACATAAGCGGAATTGTGTGCGAGTGCATGTATGTAGATGTACGACGTGGAAAGAGGAGCATAATCACAGCTTTTACGCCACAAATGGCAAGGGACTCGGTCGTTTTATGAACATTGCTCCGGCTTGAACTTCCCCCAGAAAAAAGTTTGTGCTGTTTTTAACAAGCTCATTTTTATTGCCCACAATCTGTCGACAATAAAAAAAATAGGATGGAGTATAATGCGTACACAGTTACTACTAATTCTGGGTTTCACAGCCCTGCACTGTATTTCTTGCATGGCGTAAGTTTGGACGTTAAGGGAAGAAGACGATATATTTTATACGAGCAAAAAAATAATTTTGAAAAACCGATTCTATTCTGACACCATAACTTGTTTCTTCATTTCTTTCTTGACTCTCTGTCTATCTTCATCAATTTATCGCGATGCATATCGGCTTATTCTTTTGAGGATGGTTTTATTATCGTCCCGATGATACATACCTCGAATGTACACAGTACACACACTCATTTGAAATATATCAACGAGAACATGTTTTATAGATGAAAGTGAAGGTGTATAAATAAATAACATGTGGAAAAAACTGTATTCATTTCATATCTTAATAAACTTTAAAAAAGCTTAGCTTTTACTACATTCTGTTGTTCAGGATGAATTAAAGTTCCTGACTTTTATAACCTGACTAATCTTTCGTTGTTGTCGGTTTTAAAATCTGTTTGATTGCAGAGATATCCATATGATACGTGAAATTTAATATGCAAAGCTATACCTACTTAACAGGAATAAACACGGCACGGGAGACAAGGATCTCCACACCATGTGTGATGATGAGGATGGTACGGATATGGGGGACGGGGATGATTGTACGTGTGGATGTGTACGCAGTAGTTTTAGAGAGTTATTAACATTTTTTTCACAAAAGCGATTTAACTGCCATGCTGTTTATTAAACTCGGCATGGGTGTAAAATAAAGCGGATAGTCAACTTTGGTTTCCTTTTGAAGTTTTTTGTGTGCAAAGTGATAAAATTAGTTTGAAGTATTAAACTCTGTTGGCTGCTGCGAATTTTCTCTCTCCTCTCGAGAAATTAATGGTTGTACTTTAGACAGAAGAATGACAGTGGCGATAGATAAGAAGTTTAACTGTCTCCTGGTCACTTGTACTTTTTGCTTTTTCTTTTGCCAACGTGTATTCATCTTCACCTGGGTACTTTTCCTTATTATTACTATACTGCATTTTATTCATAGTTAATTTTATACGAGAAAATCTCGATAAGCGTATTATAATATGGTGTGTAAGGAACATAAAAAGAAAAATAATTTTAGTAATGGCAAGTCAGTCAAGTTTATTAAGCATTTAAAATAATATTGCAGGAGTATAAAGTTAATGGGATTAATATAGCAATAATATGAAAGACAGGTTTGTCGTTTGTCTCATATAAATACAAGGAAATTTCAAGAAATTTCGCTTTAAATGATGCATATTTAAACACTGGTGTTTTCTCACAACGATTTCTAGATTCATACGTGATGCATTAAGTATTTAGTTGATGAACACGGCTTAATTCTTCAAGTCAAACAGAGTTGTGCCGATTTCGATTAAAATGAATTGCGCAATAGTAAATGAGAAGCGTATAGGTGTTTTATTTCCTTGAAGCGTTGTATACACACACTTCAAAACAACTTAATTAACTTTTCCTGGAATCAATAAAACTTCCATCCAAAGCCTGTGATAAGCTTTTCATAGTCGTAATTAAAGCTGGTTACATTTTAATCAGCCATCATTACCATTTGTGAACACAACAGTAAGATGCATTAAAATAAAACCATCCCTTTTAAATAACAGCGGAATGAAATATTACGCAAAAAATGATTATAGAATATGCATTACATATATAGAATATTACACATGCACCTTGAAATAGAAATGTTAAATTTGTATTAGGCCACGTCAAGTAAAATAAGAGGCTTGACTCGTTTTGTTTCCCCGCAGCATGTGTACAACGACCTATGACCACATGAATCTCATTCATATTTTAATTTTGTAAAAACGACTGGGTCGCGGCTTACATCAGTGAAGCAATTAGCGTTGTTACATAAACTGCCAACATAATCTTTGGTAATAGACTATCCTTTACTTGTCTTTACGAGGACCGACATCGTGAATTTCCTTCCAAGATCACTCTCATACATATCGTACGTGTAAGAAGACGACACCAAGACCACGAGGTTGACCCAAAAGTTGCAATAACCAGCACAAAAAGTTTATTTTCACTACCGCCAATATGTGATAAATCAACGCGCTTTGTCTAAACATTTTTAAGTACCTATGTCCGTCCCCTTTTAAAATTCGTTCACACAGGCACGCGGGGTACTTTTCTAACTTGTTGAATACGTAATATATGTTCCTTTTTTACGAAAAAAAAAATAGTTGAGTGTTTTAATAATAGTAAAATGGAACAAAACTCTCCTTGCTCATTAAGATGAAGAAGACAATGTACGACTCTCACGTTATCTCTATTAAATTTACATACACATCTGCATAATACAATAATAGACCCTGTAAATAATGTATGCCATTGCGCCCGTTAAAACTTTCTTTCAAGCCCATTTTCAACTGTTACTTCAAGTATATAAATTTATATGCGCATAAACTGTGAACTGAAGGAATCAACCCTTTTCTGTGCTGTGTCATTTTTATTTATTAAATAACTCAACAGTTTCCATTTCCATTATATTCTGTGTATCCGTCAGTCGAGCTAGAGCTTGCTTCTTAAACATTGCAACTCTCTATGCAAAGCAGTTCAGAGAGATTAACCAGACGATATTTCTTCACCTCTCAAAACATTTCAGGAATTACTCATTTGGACAGTTTCCATTTCTTTCGACACACTCTGAAAAAATGTATTCCGTAAAAATGTTTCAATGATACTTTCAACTTTCTATCCAGGAAGAATACCGTGTATGCAGACGGGTATAAGAGAGAGATGAAGAAAAAAAGTGTGACGACATAGACAAATAGAGAAAACCCATAAAGTACGATCTTGGAATGCATGATGATTATTATTTTAAAGAGAAGAAAGGGGTTCAACCGTGTATGAAAGGATATTGATGTACTTAACACTTAATTGTTGATGCAAGAATAGACCCCTCTTGACCAAAATTCCAACAACAAAAAAATTATTTCCTGCACCGAGTTCTGTCTCACAACCCCGTAATGAAAAGCTAACAGAGAATGACAGAGAAGAGAGAGAGAGACATACTAAATGGTGTGGTGTAAATACTTCAGCTGTGTCAGTCACTCATTCATTCTCTTTTTTCAGTCGAGCACAGTTTAAAAAAGTCCGGTATTGTGTGTGGGTATTTAAGTTTGAAATTTTCAAGTGAGCAACAGTTTTTATTCCAGCAGCAACATCAGCAGCAGCAAAGAGAATAAGTACATACTCATATGATCAGCATCATATCTTGCCTTTTCATCTCTTAATAACATGTTTAATATACACATGCATCACATTATTTCACCCTTTTCACAAAAGGGTTATTGAATTCATGAGAAAGGAGTAATTACTCTACTTGCTTTACTTTATTTTATACCTATACCTACCTCCTCTTTGCTAGTCTGAAGACTCATTTTATCCCGTATCGACATTTATTTTGACATTTTGCAGAAGCCTTCATCGTACATTCTTCTGGTACACATTTTTTCATCGCGTCATAAGCCCCCTTCCCATTTTTGTATTCAACAGGCAGTTCCTAAACAGCTCGCACCAACACACACACATACACACATATTCCCCTGTGAGACTAGTTGACTGATGATGATAAAAGTAAAAAGAGTACTCCTCTTTGTAGATGTGTGTGTATTAATAATTGTTCTTACTCCACGGTGAATGCAAATGCACAATGCAATATGGTTATATGAAATAAAGAATCGTAATCTGAGACAAGATCATTTACCGAGCATACAAAATGTGTCCGTTGTTATTTGTGAGCGTCTGTGAATATTCATTTCTAGTTAGAGTTAGATGCGTACCCACAGGCAGGTAAGGTACTCATTCAAAACTTGTAGATTATTTCACAAGATTTTAAAAAACAAAACTAATAAAAATCTCCTGTTTGTATACGCACATTAGCTGGCATTTTTTCCACCTTTACATTTATTGCCCATATCTTTCGAGGGGACAAGCCAGGAAATAGGGTGAGCACAAACAGAAAAGTAATTTATCCTGACGAGTGAGAGGACAACTGTTAAAAATGCTGAATTTATGCGTTTCAACGATCATCATTGAACTCGCTTTGTTTTAATCTTTCCCTGTCCTTCTCACTCACATACAAAAGTGCATATATAGTTAATAGCGGATTTCCATTCTTTTTATAAGTATATAGTTTCTTTCTGTCCCGACGCTTATTTCTCGCGTTTCAATGTAGATTTATGTACATTTCCCGTGAAAAATCGCTTCACAATTAGGTAAGCCCAAACGGCTTCTCATTAAAATCAACGTTTTTTTTCTAGAAGCATTCACACGGAGCAGATGATTTAATGTCTGTCGACGTAGCCATTACCGCTACATTTCTGCAATATGATTCAGAGAAATAGCCTGAATATAATTTAAAGACATATGTATATATATATTATGTAATATAATGGTGTGGCGTGTTATGCAACAAAATAAAAACGGAGACGAAATAATAATGCCAGAAGGAAGAGAGACAACATATTATGCATATCTATCCAACTCAAGACGCAGTGGTAAACGCTAAAGGTAATAACAACAAAGTGAAATAGAGAAACAAGGTAGAAACAGGACAAAGGAGCAACGTACAAGATTAGGACAACACGTTTAGTATCAGCTAAATTGGTTCCGCATACGGGTTCTCAATGCAGTTTTGCATCATATTGAAATATAAACAGGGATAATAAGCACTTCAAGAGCTTTTATCTTGCACAATCACATAATACAAGGTTATCATCGTCCTCGTAATTAAATATTTTCGTAAAAAAGCAATCTGGAAAGTTTTTGCAATACACTGTCCTTCGGAAGGTTTTCTTTGAATTTCCCTTTGATAAAATTGCTGCACATAGCATGTTTGAGCCGAGGTTCGAGGTTCTTGCTATTTCTTTCTTCTCTATAGAGCGTAGCACTCCGTCCTGTCATCCGTAAATAAATCGTCGTGTGTTTATGACTCTTGGCCGAGACAAACTTATGATGAGTTTTATAATACCAAAGCAAACGCCACCACGGAAAGTCCAGGGACAAATATTATGGGGAGGAAGCTTAAAAATACATTTTATATGCAACTTCTCATAAAATATGGTTCTACTCCTTTGCTCGTTTACTTGTAATAAAACACGCAATAATGATGATGATATGGTTTATCATTGGTGAGAGGAAGGAAAGTTTTTTTGCTGAGATGATGGTCTCTATCTGCCTCGTAAAAATGAAATAGTTACAACAGTCGCTGTAAAAGTTATTGTCGGGATTTATGTCAAAATATGGTTTGAGTTGAATAGCAAGGACAACCACAGGAAAACTTCCCCTACTTTCCCCATGAATTTTATATGCATTATAATAACAAAGGATTTTCTTTCTTAATAAAATTATGTGTATACATCACATTGTTATTATTTAACGATGAATTCCTCTTTTATAATGTCTTTCATGCGCCTGTTCTCAAAACCGTCATATTCAAGGTTGGCGAAACCTACTTTTTGGGTTCTCAGCAATTCTGGAACTGGCTAATACAGGTAGATTTGGGGGATAGGGCTGTTTACTTGCACACGATATTCATAATAATAATAATAATAATAATATTTGTGCATAACACCGGGAAGCATGTATATTCATAATGTTATGCATGCTGATGTTATGTGCCCAGTCCAGAGAAAAAAAACTATCTTGTTGGTTGACAGCTCATTCTCTTGTTTGATCCGGAGTGCCCGACTGTGGGAAATTGTATTTACAGCTTAACCCCCTTTTGCCCATCATCACAATACATCGTATAGTAATCCCTCTGTCGATAAACCACAACTTTTATTTTAACGAACCAGTTCCTTTTTCGTGTTGAGGAAAGGAGGTCTACAAATTTACAATAAAAAAAATTTGTTACATCGTAGAATATTATTGCACGACAAAAAGATAAAGAATATATCGAAGGCGTGTGCAATAATGCCGTAGAAATGTACGTATGTGTACGTACAGAGCTTGTGTGTGGTTTGCTTATTAAACTTTAGCATGAATTGGTTTGTTGTTGGATGACGGTGGAGGGCGTATTTGCACATTGAAAAGTTTCTTTCCGGTCTATTATATTTCTCTTAAAAAAGGCAACCAGCATTTTCCCTTTGCGTGCAATGATCCATGCATTTTGCCACATTTTTTGAGAACTAGTTCACAATAAGTATGTAATACATACATTGTACAATCCCGGCTAACAATGGATTTGTGAGAAGTGAGTGGTGGTGTGTGGGTGACGTTGCATGCTTCCTTTTGAAAATCGATGAGAACGATGAAAGTGCGAACAAATCATTCAAGCTGTCTCTGAATATAGATGCATGTGTCCGTGTTACCGTCACAGGATACACCAAGCCGTAGTATATACATACACATTTTGTATGCTTCACGTTCACGGATGTAGTCGTCCCACAATCAGACTTTACACAGGTAAAAAGAGGGAATTTAAAGCTCATAAAAATCCGATTATCAAAACTCAAGCTTTCCCGATAAAGATCTACAAATTCTCCTTCGTTTCCGGTGACTTCTTTTTTTATGCATCGTATCAAACAAACAGCAGCATCGTCATAATCATCGCTCTTCCAAACGCCTAATATACTTCACCATGCTTCTTCATGAGAACCAATGTTATTATGTGATAATAAAAAGGAATTTACCTTTGGGCAAATCTATAATCATTGTTTTTGTAGGGTTCCGGGATATGTTGTGTACGCTCAAATCATCCTAAAACCGCATCCTTCCTTTTTTACCATGTTCCTTCCGTCATTCATTTAAACCAGGTAGTCATTATCGAAAAGTCGACATATTGTGATGCATATAAGATAAGTGTATGCCTCCCGAAAAAAAGACTTATCAGTAAACAAGTAGTGGTTCTTTGTCATATTGCCTCTGTAGCAAAATCAGTACTCTGTTACTATACTTTTTTTGCTGATATTACCTCTAACATAACCCAACCCAACCGGATAGGAAACTTGGAGCAAAACTGGAAGTTTGACAAGTAACGGTCTTCTTTTTCGGAAGCTGCTGTGCTGCTAATGCTCACAGACAAGTTAACCAGCAGAGGTTTTTTTTATCTCGTCAAATAAATAAGGAAAATGTATGAATGAAAGCCACGCAAACATATCCACTGTAAAGGCGGAACAGCCGTACACAGTAGCATCCCTACATTACATCCCGACAAAAAGCCGCTCGACAAGTTTTCGCTTTGGCTGTGTGTAATCATCAACAACGATCTTGGAGGAAATTGAAAAGGAAGAGAAGGTAGAGAGAGGAGAGAGAGTGCTTGAATGTGTCCAAACCAAGCTAGCATATTGGAGGTTCGGGGATGAACTCAACGTATCTACGCTTATTATACGAGAGCCATAAAACACGAAATAAATATACGAGTACCGTACAGACTCAAGTTGCTAAATCCTTCCCTGTGAAATAATTTTTTTTCTCGTTTTACAACATCCGATTCATTTCAATATTGTGCTCAGAAGTTCTCCATGAGACTTTGACTGCGTATTAGAAACCCGATAGATATATATAGGAATACACCAACTACTCGGATGTAATTCCCTTCCAAATCCAACTTCCGATCCATTTCCTTATACAATACCAACCAGGAATACACGACACGACGTTTCAGCCGACAAGTCACCTTTTAAATAGACCTGTTAAGAACGTGCCTATAAATACGTAGAGATACCACAGCCACACGGTTTCCTCATATATTATGGTTTGTTCACCTACTAGTACAGCCGCACACAGCCATTGAACTGTCCTGTTAGATAAGACGGAATATTATTATTACAGAAGCATGTTATTGTGTAACGAAGAAAAGGACCGCGTAGCATCCGGTATATTTTTTATATTCATTTCCTATTCGCAGCTGCACGCTATTAGCGTACACAATTACTCTGATGAATAAATATTATAGCCTGTTGCTCGTACTTTTATTTTCTTTCGGTGGCTTATGCTTTTTACTGTAGGAAAAGAGCCGAGTCGCTACATTTTTTTATTGTCTTTTCAAAGGAAAAGACACATCATACAAATAACCTACAAAGGAGGAGAGAGAGAGAGAGACTCTGTTCCGTTGGTTAGTTAGAATTTCGGCTCGTTTGTATTTTACCCCATTAGAAAAAAAACGAATTTGGTTCTTGAACCCACTAAATGTGTGCACATCTGCGAGAAAATTTTGTGGCTGCGTGTAGGTATCCTTGATGCGAAACAAACCGGTGCTTCATTCAGGAAAATGGGTCTTTAAAACAACTTCCATGTTTCATGCAAATCTCCAGAATTTATTTTAGCAACTTCATCGCTACCGCAGGTTCAGGAAAAAGGTGAAACGTCGTTTTTTATGTTTATTTTAGCTTCCTACTGTTTCCTCAGGTGCCTTTCGACTCAACTAGTAGTACAGCACCACTTTTATTCTCTCTTTTTTCTACGAAACCTGTAATTTTTTTAACAATACACCCATTCTACAGTTACTGTGTTACGGCAATTTTTTATGTTCCAGTTGCAGACACGTATTATTTTAGATAGTAGGGCTGTCTCTATTTGCACATTCACCTGGCCTACCTGTCATATAAATAAAAGTTCTAAGCCCATTTTTTAGTCGTAATTCACTCAATTTTACAATTTTCCTGTATTCATTACAAGACAGCAACATAATAAGGCTGCGCACAACAAAAATACCTGCACGTGTTTCTAGCCGTAAAAACAATGATGACGATGATGATAATAGGGCGACACTGCAACATACCTACACTCTCCAAATGTACAGGTTTCTTGGTAGTATTGGTACCTACGTATATTATGATGAGCTGATCAATAAAAAGTTACATTTTATACGCTGTCGCTGTCATCTTTCTCATTTCGAGCAGACGTACCTAGGCACAACTATTTAACTGAAACAACGGAATAGGAAAGAGTATGAGTGTGAGCGCCCATCATCATTCCTCGTTGTTCATCTTCTTCTTCTAGACACTTTAATAGGAAAGGTTCATAATTAAATAAAATAGATAATATGATTACTGTAGGAAGACTACACGGTGAAGACTAATTTTTATGACATTTTTTCTACAAATTTTTCAGCACATGTTGAGTGAGTGGTTCAGAGACGTGTCCGTAGATAGATATATCCGTAAATATATAGAGATGTGTCTGTGTGTGTGGATGAAATTATATTATTATAAAAATCTTTTAACGATAAGGCAAAAAGATGGATAGATAAAACGCTACATGCATAATAAGATTAGTTTCTTCTCAAACAACCCTACAGTCAGTAAACAAGTCGTAGCAATTCTTTAGTTTGCAGTGCAGTACCGACCAACCGTGTGGATGTTCACCACATTGCTGTACGTACTGCCTGGGCATTCATATCCCTCTCGACTGCGATGATTAACCTTACCAAAAGGCATCAATATGAGTTAAGAGAAGAAATGTTACGAAATTTGTGCTGAAAGATCCGCAGAGAATAATATGCTCACATGCGAGAGAATGATGAAATCGTGGGAAGAGGGTGAAAGATTTATGGCTAATAAATTTGTTCTAGCAGAAAATCAGGCCGACTACACCCTTCTTCTCTGTCATCTTGCTCTCCCGTTCTCTCACTCACTCGCACACACACTCACAAGATCTAATTAAAACTCATCTTATGTTCGTCTCCTAAATCATATCCAAAAATGGTACAGGGAAATACACGTTTGTTGTATACTAAATGTTTCGTCTTCATTTTAAAAAGTCATCTGTTATCTTCTTTAACTTGTTCGATACTGCTGGTCACGTCGGCAAAAGTAGGCATTTTTGATAACCTTATACAGTTGGTATTAGCCGATCCGGGCAGGTCTAACCATGGTGAGTTGCGGAGTCGTAGGTATTTCAGTCAGAGAGCAGCGAGTATTGTGTAAAATACGTATTGATTAACAAGAGATAAACGCAAGTATGTCAACTTATGTTTTTTCCATTAGGACAGTACTGGGATCATCCCATAATTTAATCTGGTTCTACTGTGGTATCTGTTAATGAAGTCCCACCACTGATTGTAAATATTCCCTTTTCATCCAGTCGTACTGTTTCGTCTGTGCACTCCTTTCGTCTTCATTAACATCAAGCCGTGTTGGAATTTTTGTATTACCATAAGAAAGGAGCAGGAGCAGTTCATTCTGATTTTTAGTGCAAATGGCAGGGCTCGCTTTGAAATAATACATATTTACCAAAGCGTGTTCTGGTTTAATTTTTGCCCTTAACAATTTTGTGATCCGAATCTGTAAATTCTACATTTTTTAAAGCTCCCATTTATTACTACGAACGCTACCACGTAAAATTGGTTCAAGAGCAAATCATTCTTTTTCTATTCTAATCCATATTCTTATTCTATCTACCTTGACGAGAGATATATCACGTGATTCACGTGATTATTTACGGTTAGTTAAGCTGACATTATCTGAGAAACATCTGTTGAACAAATGCTCTCACTTTTACATTCGTGGCAAAGGACTGTATTCAACGCGATGAGATCTACAACGTGCGTCTCATTACCGACAATCAGAATCACTATTTTTTTGCAAATTTATGTCCTTTTGTGAGATCATTATAAATGTGTGAAATTCGGGTCCCATTTTTAATATATATAGGTTGTCTCCTGTTGTTTTTGCGCAGCAGCAGCAGTCACAAAGTAGCTTCATAAAAGTGAATTATAATCCCTTTGATAATTACGCATTCTTGTCGGATGAACTTGCAAAAGTTGAAGTTTAAATTAAGCGTCAACATGATCATTATCGTTGTCACCCCCATCAAGAATATTTTGAAGGAGCCCATTTTCTCTAATTTGTGGAATACTTGTGCCCAACAATCTACCAGTTAAACAAGCTGCTTTGCAATAAAATTACAGGCACTTACGGACTAGTTCAAAAGTTGCTAATTTATGTGCATAAATATCCAATAACAAAGTAATTCCATTACTGCACCACAACCAGCGCATTATATACAACATACAACCTTCAAATGTCAACTTGAGCCAGTCTACAGTGTCAAAGCATAATAATCATAATCATAATCACGGCAAGACAGGCTGAAAAAGTCATTAAATAGCTGCTCTGCTTTTTTTGAAGAGCTGCTCAGCTAACGGGTAATAATAATAGAAAAAAACGAGATAGAAAGGGACAGATGTGTGCGTATTGACTGCGATATAATAACAAAATTATGACTTGCAGGAATCTTTATTTATCTACCGACGTGGTCGTCATTGCTGATGGCAGGAACTTCATTGCTTTTTGTTCACTCACCAACAACCACACAAAACTACCACTTTCATTCTTCACGAAATAACCATAATAATCATTTCGGCTGGCGTGTGCGAGCGCACCAAAAACAAATATGCAGTTCTTGACCAAAGCAGGGTTTTTTTGTTTGGATCCCAGCGATTCTGGGTCACTGAAAACATCAGTCTCTGAGCGGTGCATCAAGCCGTGTCACATCAGTTTACAAATATACATTTGGTTCTGTGCGTGTTATAGATTCGTTTAATTATGCAGGAATGAACCGTGAATAAATCTAAAAAATGAAGAAAAAAAAATTATACAGTCGATTGGGTGTCTCGCATATTGCCCAAGTCACATGTAAGGAAAATAAACGGGTTAGAAATAACACGACGACGAAGGGCGAATTGCTAATATTCGTTGCATATTCTATTTGATATATAATATTCCGTGGATTTCGGCGTGATTCGTCCTTGGACAAGATGCTTCAGGCCAGATTGATTCACAACAGTACTTCGGGTGAAGAATAAAGGTAAATGTAAACTAAAGTTATTTATACAACGTATTTCTACATTCTACATAGAAAATCCCTTTCACTGCCGCCGCTGCCACTGTACACATACGACTTTGAATGCAACACAATAGAAAAAGTCAACAATGAAATAATAATAAAGAGATGCATTGAGCCTGGGGATTTGCTCACAAAAAGGGATTTTTACCGAATTTCAATTTTCAACCAAAAAATGATTCCGGGAGGTTCTCTCCTAGATAAACTTGTAGTAGTACAGACTGATAAAATTGAATTGCGAAATCCACGCCTTCGCAGAAAATACATGGTTTTCAACTGAAGGAAACTCTAATACACCGTTGTGCATTTAAGAGAGGAAGCTATATTGGAATTGAATCACAAATCACAACTTTAGCCAAAAAGGATTGTACCACTACCCACTGCTCCTCAGGAGGTTCGATATGTTACATATCACACGTTGATGGATCTGTAGCAGGTGTATATTTTATTTTAATGAAGAAATGAAATCCGACCGTTATAAATTTCACTGTAGGCTGCCACGAGGCGTTAACAATATCCCAAATTGAATTTCCTGGCGCGGGGGTTGCTTCTCCGTGTTAGATGGGAGCATATAAACGGCTTGTTCCACACAATAGGATGATACAACAAATATCTTCGTATTATTCTCCGAACGACAGAATTTGACCGTCACGCTGCAATTCACCGTGACCGTGGGAATTTCGAGATGTCGTTTCCTATTATTAGGAATGTGGGGGTGTCATCAAACAACAAATTATTTTATATCCTGTTATCGGAGCAATATATCTATCATCTCTGCATGCAAAGTGTGGTATATCTTAATGCAGATCGAGATCATGAAAATTGCTGGAGATGGAGCGTTTTCGGTGTTCGTGTCAATCGATTTCGTATTTTAGCTTGGAACAATTTATTCATCAATTTGGTAGAAACGAACTCCCTGTAAACACATGTCTACAACGACAGCGTATCACAGGGTTCATATTACCATATAAAATAACAAAACGAAATAAATATACCGCTGTATTCGATACGATCGCTCCGAAATTCCAAATGGGACCAATATTTACATACATACAAATACAAGTACACTGCAACGAAGGTTAGGTGTGTGTAATGGCATGTGTGAAAGTGAGTAGATGAGTGACTGCATGTCCATGTCGGTATGCAGAATCTATTGGTAAAAAAACCCTGAGAGCCCGTCCTTGGCCGGTCGGAATGCATGCATCGCATCTGGTGGTCGGATCATCATCTGGCGTTAGTTTTCACATGATAGCTTTTCCCGTTAGTGCACACAACAGGAAAAGTGTGTAATGAGGAAATATGGTTAATGCACTTGTACATGTGTTACATATTACATCCCACATATTTTTTTTCGTATGAAAACTATGCCATAATAGGACCAAATCTTTGCGTGCGGATTGTGTGCAAGTGTGCAATAATAGCACAATAGCACAGCAGTAGTGTTGATGTTCTAAATTGTTGTATTACTATACGGTCGTTAGAGACGATGTGGAAATATATTATGGAGTATCACATAATAAAGTAGCGTTTTTGTGGTCCCCCTGACATTGTCGGCAATTAGGGCAGACATAATTTATCGTCCGATAAGAATGAAGCGAAAATCCCATATTTTACTTCCCACTCCAAGAGCACTTTAAAAAAAGATTCTGCGAAAACTGCACGTAATGGTTTCCCAAAGTCCCAGCAGAGTACCATATTTCACCGCAGCACGTGACAAAAATAACAGCCTATGTGTAACAAAACAGTAATCACGATCTTATTTTTGTTGGCTTTTTGTGTGGCCTCTATCTTAACAATCAGGCAAGAAGTGACTTACCTAATGCCTAATGGCATGCTAATGGTATCTCTTTTGACTCTGTTGAAGATCAAAAACAGTTAAATGTGCTTCAATACCCTAAATAAATCATCTCAGCAGTTAACAATTTTGATTCTAGATAAAAACTGCCTCCAAGATAAATGAAGTGTCAGGCATTATTACAATCGCCGCTGACGTCGTAGAATTATCACCGCGTGTGTAATGCGTTTTTTGTTACAAACATATCCCTACTATTATTATGGTACACAAAGAGGACCAAATTAAATTCATCAAGGTGTCGACTTCAATGTCGCCAAGATATCTTGTTGAATGAATTGGATAATTGAATACTCATGATCAGCTATCGTTTCAAGAAAAAAAATGCTTTGTCAAAAATAAAGGTTCTGATTTAGGACGCGTAGTCAGTATGTGTCTCTCCCCAGTGTATAGACTTGTGACTAGAATTTTAAATAAAGAAACCTCTGCTGTGTAAGTATATTCCAAACACAAAAGAGGCATTCCTTCATCAATTTGTCAACAATCACATTTAGTGAGGAAATTGGCATTTTGATGGCTTGAATTTATCATATTTTAATCACACTTAAATTACAAATCATTCAATTATCTGCAATCAAAAAATAAAAAATGCCTGATTTGCAGATCGCAATGAAACGTTGGAACCAATAGTTATCGAAAGAGTGAAACACGATTAATCAGGCGTGATTATTGCAAAACTGCTTATCGTTGTGAATAACAATGACAGTATATACTTAAAATGAGCATGCATTATTGAGAGATTAGGCCCCTTATACTACGATACAGTATAATACACCTTAGCTAATGGGGGTTGTAGAGGTTGGGAGTTGGGATATAATGATGACTTTGCGTAAATATATTTTTGACTCTCAACTTAACTCCCCTTCGCATGTCTCGAGCCAGCAACACCTCTCTTAAAAATGTTGTGGTAATGATTAGCGTTGTCGTAAATATCATGTTATCGAACGGTCAATAGCTTTATCCTTTCAGCAAAGTTGCGTTATAGATGCCACTTATCGAATCAATGGTCAATGTTACTTTTTTCAAGCTGAATAAAAATAATCTGTACTATTAACGTTTTTTCTAGTTAGTATTGGTATTGCTAGTTTAGTTTAAGGTTGAAACTATAAAATGTTTTTTTTTTGCTCGCAGTTTTTTTGCAGTCGACATCGACAAGACATTTCCTAAAATAGTATATCTCCTGCGATTAGCATTTTAATCGAAACTCTCGAAAAGTTTTTATCAATTTTTGAAACCTCATACCTGATAAAGCGCTTTACTTTGAAGTGTGTTCATAGTTCATACCACAAAAAAGGATACAGAATTTTAAAAGAGCAGTCAACTATTTATTTAACGCATGCATGCAGAAAAATACATTCCCTGCTTTCCTTCACTTTACAAGTTGTAGTTACCTACAATTACACTAGCGCTATGAGGTCTACGTCTACGTGCCTATACTTAAAACACAGTTTAACATTTGCTTTAACCCAAAGGGTTATACCACCAAGCGATATTTTTAAACTAAAACCCTTTTAAAATATCAAAACTGTAGGTTGGTTGGTGGTGCTGTTTCAAAAATGGCAAGTTGTTCGTCGATAGACTACTGAAACGTAGCTGTCTGTTTTCTCTTTCGTTTTTGTGACATGGTTTTTTAAATTTTAAACAACATCAAGTATTAATGATAAATGCACTTTTCCCTCACTTCTTTTTACCCATTTAATAATTCTCTCAAAGAAGCGCGCGCTGTGAAAACACAAGACACGTGTATCGTGAATTTCACCGCGTAGCACGTTACATTTAATAAATGAAATTGTGTCAAATTTTTCCTTTTCGACTCGCGATTCTACAACAACAACCGCGTTTGTGAAAGAGTGTTGAGCATATATTAAATCGCACCATCATCATAATCGTCGTCGTCACTCACTGATTTTTCGCTCACCAGAGCATAGGTGAAATGTAATGACACCAGAGTTTGAGTTAAATAAAAAACAATGAGACACCAAGAGTGTGCACAAAACAATAATATCACTGTGACTTACCTCTGCCTCTACTGACTGTCAAACTAAAAGCTCACCCCCAGTCAGGAGTAGGTTATATACTTGTCTGCGTTCAGACTAGTCTTGAGTTAAAAAAAAAGATACACTTTATCATCATCAACGTCACAATGTTTAGTTTTCTCGTTTTTCTGTGCACCCCCTCTGTCATTTGATGTCGTTTGGATCTTCGTACTTGAATGCTTTCCACCATCACCACCACCACAGCTATCGCGTTATCAAAATGTTTGTGTGATGTAGACATATACATACAAGCACAAAAATAAGTGGTGCCAAAGGCGTCAAACATTTTCTACTAAAGACAATCAAGTTTTTTAATATTGTTCCTCTTGCAATTTCTACATTTACCAGTGCTGCTACTATTACATCTGACACTGTGCACCCATAATTACACGTATATTATGGCGAACAAAATTACAAGAAAAAAAACATGCCATCAACTTGGCGTATTTTTTTAAAGAAAAGAAGCAGAATTTATGGTTATGTTATGACCAGCGAACTATATCGAAACTCTGTTGACTTTCTGTCTAAATTCACTCATTAGGTCATGTTTAATGTTTATTTTGCTCGTGGTGGCGAGTTGAACTCACCTTATATTTCAACGTTAATGATACAAGCAACTTCAATTAATGACTGTACCTTATTAGTGAATGCCAAAGAATCAGAAAAATATGAAATAATGGCACATGCACATAAATTCTTTCATTTAGAGATGACGACGTAGGGTCATTGTGCTACATAAATACCATTTTTATCTTATCCACTTTACAAAAGCTTACACGTACAAACGAGCATTCTGCTGGCAAGCAAAAAATGTCATGAATATTAATTAATCCCTTTGAATTGGACGAACCTCGACGACGCGTAATTACTAATTACGCGTAAAAATCATTTTGTCATGTGTGAAGATCAAGAGAGAAGAACAGATACATTTAGCAATGCACTGCACTGCCAGTCGTATCTTTTTAAAAATAAAATGCCTTTCAAACCAGTCAAATTTTGATGTGTTCATTATTTTGACAGTAAATATTGTAAAGACGGTGCGGCGCGGCCATCCACATCGTCATTTTTTTCAGTGCCAAGAATTAATAACGATCATCAAGTTAATAATTTTAACATTAATGAGTCGTTATAGAAGATGTACTTGATAAATGGGTAGGGTTAATGGATGTTCAGACGGATGCGCACACAGCTATAAAAATCGCGTTTGCGATCATGTTTATGTGCTTGGCTACATTTTTTGTAACAATACCACTTGCAGTTTCAGTGGTAGCATGCAGCGGTTGATCGACTCTCTATGTAAGTGTAAGTACTGTTAAATATACCTGTAATTGCTGCCTAACTTTCAAATCATGCACATGTTTGTATATGTATTGAGGTGTGAAAGAGGTGGTTACTCATGCTTGTTCTGAACAGAAAAACTCAAATAAGATTTGAAATGTACTTACATTTACATCATCTTCATTTACATTTATATCACCTTCTTCCGACCATGCATGCATTGCAGCTGCAACGCAATGTCGGCGGCAAACTGCTGCGTGGAGGACTACCACAACCCTACCGTGACCAATTTTCGCAAACATTTCATGTAGCTTCTTACTTGATTACTTTTCTACCTTGTGTACATACTTTCTTTAAATAATTTATTTCGTGCACGCCTATGCACGCACCACTATAGAGGCATGTTAGTGAATATAATGTGCTGCTAATATGAGTAATGTGCTATTATGCGGTA
>JAHZNE010007923.1:0-14948 GCA_027744055.1 Callyntrura sp. NNG-2020 | reverse complement strand
GAGTTATCGTGCATACACCGGCCGGACGGCCGGAAGGCCGGACGGCGCAAAGCATTCCTATATACTCCCAGCGGAGGCTGGTCCTAAATAAAATTTCAATAATACAAAATATTTTGAAATACCATTGCCCGTAATGTAATAAAATGAAATGGGAGAGGGAGAAAACTGTTGCGTTTACAAAAACAGCAGTGTCAGCTTCCTTTTATTTCTTCACATCCACATTTACCTGTTTATACCTTTCTCACTGCTGATGAAGAGGTACGTAATAATTTCATAATCATCTTAAATCTAGCCAACTTGACCTTTAATGTTAAACTATTTTTGGCCTCGGTTAGAATCATTTGGGGGTTACATTTACATGAAATAAAACTTTGTTAACCTCACGTACTATAAAAATGTATTAAAGTATTTTCTGTCATTGTCATTCTACCCGACAGTTCATTTTATGTTACATACAGTTACATAAGTATTCATAGTACGGCTCGACTAGTATTTCATTTAACATATACGTTCAATAGTTATAATATGAATGAAATAAGTCTTCAAATACCTGTATTATATTTACAATTCTTACTATCAAGTTGATAGTATCAGCATATGGGTAGGCACAGAATGAAGCGCTGCGCTGCAAAGTATTATCCAGTCTGGTTAGAAGCTTTCAAACGCATAAGACTATTACGACTTCTAAACTTTGCTGTTGTTGTTTTAGAATTTTTTAAAATGGCAATTGTTTGCCAGAGGAGAATTGAAGGTAATTGCAAATACATAATGGAAAATACAGTGGTGTCACCTAATATGACCCTGTTGCATGATAAAACATGCACAACTTCAATGTTCATGCTATCGTGTTGAAAATCGAACGAGAATAATAATGAGGATGATATTAATGATGACGTAGATATGAGCAAGTGGTGTGATCAGATTGTTTTATAACAGGAATGCAACTTTTTTCAAACTATCGACGCTACCCAGAGACCGAGACTGAAATGCAGATATATATGGCCGTGTCGGAAA
The DNA here is from genome assembly GCA_027744055.1 of Callyntrura sp. NNG-2020. Classification (NCBI taxonomy): domain Eukaryota; kingdom Metazoa; phylum Arthropoda; class Collembola; order Entomobryomorpha; family Paronellidae; genus Callyntrura; species Callyntrura sp. NNG-2020. The sequence goes on along the minus strand of JAHZNE010007923.1, from coordinate 13,934 downwards.
GTCAGAATATCATGCAGGTGGTGCTTAGGTTTTAGATTTAATCGGTCGGTAATAATAATGCTTGTGTCTACGTCACTTTGTTAATTAGTATAAGTAATAACACAGAAAAATGTTTTGATATGACAAATGGTTGCGCAACCATCAAATTCTGGTTATCACGCAGTATTACCAATAATACATAAAGTTGTAAACTCGTCACTTTTGCATTTTTGCGGTGTAATGTACATGTCAATTTGTCAGTTTACTTTTGTTACCTACTATTTTAATTATAATTTTAAACCTATTTTAATAATAATCCTAAATACCTTCTCGTACGTTTGTACGACGACAACGCACCATTGATAGATTCTACCATTATTTTTATATTTTTTATGCCAACTTTTGTAGGTTTTTTAAATTTTTATCGTAGCAGAACGATAGAAATTATCATTCGTGGATAAATAAATAGCTGATTTGCGTCAATTATTTTCCTTTCCTTTAAAAAAGATTTAAATAAGAAAATTAAAGATTTTTATGTAATCCTCAAGAGTGTAACCTAATATCACTACTAATTGTTAGTACCGCGTGCCTTCAATGAGCCTTCAATGCACGTGGATGTGGTTAACCATAAAAAAAGTTAACGATGACGCTTTTGCAGAAATTGTTTTCTTGCTGTTGATCGAGCGAATGGTACTGTATTTGTTAACAATACCCACCGTTAGTAGCTAAAATTGCATAAACACTGTGGATAGTTGTAAGAATGTTTTATCACAGGTTGAAGCGAGTTAAAAAAGAAGTTATGTGAAGGAAACACTGTTGGGTTGCAGCATTATCCTAACTACTCCTAAAATATCATTCTCATAAAAACTAACATGATTACCAAAATAGGTAGTTGATATGCTGATGATAGTTTTTGTAAAAAAAACACAATGCCGTGGCCATTTGCCGTTGCTGGTGTTGTTGAGTCTGCCCAAGACCAAAGGAGGTAAAATGGCAGTGCAGTGACCAGTACACTATTTAGAGAACATAGTAAATAATTCAAAGCCTTTGTATTTTATTATATGCCACGCGTGCTAATAACTAACCGTTTGAACACCACCCAACTAAACCATATTAAAAAAGCAATTTCATCATCAAAATCACAATACCTGCTGTTTACGTGTAAGCTGAAGCATATTTTATTGACTGTAACACGTAAATGAAGAAACAATAGGCTCAGGACACAAATACAATTCCCTAAACATTTATATTTATATTGCACGAAAATCATTTTTAGCCTTCACTTTTTACTTCAATTATACCAATAAAGTGCCTGACGAATTACATTCTTTACGGGAACGTACACCACTATACTAGAAAAGTTGGATAGATCGTAGCTCATTAAATTGAATATTTTTTTATATTCAACAGTGCTGTTCATGCACAGAGAGGAACGCGTCTACACAACTCACAATTTATTTTATCATTTTTTGCATGCATAGTCACATAAAGCGTCTTCCTTCCACGCAAAACACGGCGACGTCACAACAGCAGCTCTGTTGACTTCCAAAAAGCTTAGCTTATTATTATTGTTGATCAATACCCAGTTTTTGCCTTAAGCTTATTTAGTTGCGGCTCAGCAGATTAAAAAGAAAGAGGACAGCGTGCATGCAGACAGTTACATTTTGCAACGGTGCCTCGCTCTTGCCAGTCTCTACTCTTTCTTCATCGAATGGAATTGTCGCGTTTGTGATTGTGAGTGATGGTGTGTATTATGTTCTCCTCATATTCACACAAAGGCATTCCTCCTGCAGCTAAATAATATATTTGGCTATCTGTCTGTCACTCTGTTCATTTAATTCAGTTAATATTATTATATTACTCTGTTAAGAGTGTATGGTGTAGGATGCACGGTATATACCAAAGTGAGGTATTTATGCTAATAAAAATGGCTTTGGTGTTGTGTGACAGAATACGATTGTGATTAGTGTAAAGAGTCAGTAGGAGGATGCCGTTGTTTGTGTGAATGAATCATTAATGAAGGATCCTACACAATTCCTAAGCGTATCTTTTAGCTCTTCTAAAAATACAGTTTTTATGAACCTAGAGAGTCCAGCCAGATTCTATTAGACAAAGGGTGTTCTGCGAAAGTGTTATTTTCTGGTTATATGTACGTTTGTGGAAGAGAGGAAAACAGGTACATTGTACATTCGTATGAAAAGCCCAAGGGAGGCTTGTTTGCGCTTGCACTGCACACTGCATAACTGCTGTTTTAGGAAATGTTTTTAAAAATGTATATTGGGACTGTGTAGTTCACAATGCAGCTGTACAGCACGCAGTGGTGATGGTGATGGTGATACCGTGAATAAAAATGAAAGGCATTTTCGGCATGACGTGACGTGAGACGTGAGAGTTCACTTGCCATATAACTATTACTTCTTTGCTACCAGGAATTCCCTCATCCGCTTCTTTCTGAGCAAGATCATTGTAGTTCGGTAGTCTGTAGTGTGAGTCAGGATTCGTTCTAAACAACATCTCAGGTTTCTTACTCTGCCTCCCTCCACTGCAACTTCACATCAGCAAGATATCAGAGTGAGTGCGACTGTAGAGGGAGAACGACAAGGATGTTCATACATGTGTGGCTTTTTAGAACAAGTGCAGTAGTCGTAAGTTTATAAAGAGTTTTGTACGAATACCGGAAGTGGTAATTAGTGAACGTGTATGTGGGTAATAAACCCGGATTGCGATATCTCAAGATCAACGTTCATCCCGGATAAAAGTTTTTTTTTGAGTTTTTATTCATACGATTAAAATTCTATATATACTCCAGCAAATCCGTCAGCTTATGCTAATTACCGGCCAGCAACGAAAGACAACAGAGGTAAGATTCATGTCTGAAGACATTTGTGGGAAGCATTATATATAGTTTATTAATTCATAAGTGTATTTATAACGGCACAATAATTAAGGAAATCGTGAAAATTTTGTATTCAGGAGGACTAAATATGTTGAGAAGTGTACAGCTGAAAGTTACTGTGTCGTAGCCCGTTTTTGGCGTGGTGTCATAGTCAGAAAAAAGTGACTTTTTTATGATCAAAGTACATAGGTCGAACAACAAGCAAGCGCAGTGTACTGCAGCTGCAAAAATATTTGTATATATTCACACTTGAGTCCCTCTGCTCTCCTTCTTGTAGTATCTTGATAATTGGAATGATAACGAAGAGTAAAAATCATGTGATGCATGATTAGTATCATGCTTCCATCTCCTGTCTCTCTGTTAATGATCTTACATCCCTATCTATAATAGGGACGTGACAGGACGTGACTAAGAAATAATGTAGTGTGTAGTCAGTAAAGTAAGGCTTTCCTGAAATGGATTTTCAATGCATATCCAATACCACTTACTCTCTTTGATCTTCTTGCTATCAAGATAGTATCAAGATATTCATGAGTAGAGAGAGATAGAATATTGGGATGGGAGTATGGGAGTGTAGGGGTTTGGCAATACGTGTCTTGTTGTAGGACTATTATCTCTACATATACACGAGAATTTCTTATAAATATAAATAAGGACAAGAAATCAAGCGGCGAGGCAGAATATGTATAGAATATAATGAATCAAGCCATATTCGATTCGAGATGCTTGAATTTTTTATGAGAAAATGTATTGAATAGATTGTTTAAGTTAGTAAACGATGGTGTGTACTTCGTTAATGTTTCATTCGTCTTAAAAAGTAGTCACGTTCTTGTGTATGTCCGCAACGCAATGTTCCCGTTCCAGCAAAAAAGTTGCATACGTAATACGTACGTGTGCTAGCATGTCATAATAAGTCTCACGTAGTCATACATAGAATGTGGATGAAATCAAGTTACAGACACATCGCGTTTTTGTGGAAAGCTATTTTTGAGTTTTCCTTATGCACAAAGCGAACTGCGCCGCAGTAGTATCGGGCTAGCTGTTAATAGTATAAAATTATTTTAGATAAAAAAATGTTGTCCTCGTCGTGTATTATTCGTGATTCGTGTCAGAATGGAAAACACGATACTACCAATTCTATGAAAATGTGGACGTCGCGATTTGGTGAATTTATAAATTATAGATATTGGTAAAACAAAAGTGTCGATAATTTTTATAAATTCTTAATTGCTTGCCGCCGCCGCAAAACAGGGACAACAATGTATTAACGTAGCAAAACGAAATATTTTAGCTTTTCAAATGTCCCCATTTTTCAGGATAATAATATTTAGCAATAATACTTATTCAAATGCTAGCTGTAGATTGCAACTGTCCCTTGACCCACCGTATTTTTGTAAATTTGATTTATACAAGACAAAAGTTACATGTACGATGGAAGAAATGACACCATATAAACAAGCGATACTCATGACACCGACACGTAAATATTTAACTTGCGCATTGGCTTCAGCAGCTAATTGAATTGAAATACCTGCAGAGTTATCGACGACACGACGGCTTGTAGATTGGTAAAAAATTGCAAGTCAACGAGATCTGTTGAAGTCATTTGATGTTCATTATTTTCCTGGAATATGGAAGAAAAGTGTTTTTTAATACGGAAAGACAGAAAAACAAGTGTTGGGAAATCAATCACTAGTATTGTTGCTGGTTTGGCCAGCAACTTGTTATAAAAAAATTTGTTAAAAATAGTTTGCGTGAACCGGCATAAATTGATTGTAAATGTATGTGTGCGACATTTGTGCTTAGAAGGAACACACTCTTTAGCGTATTACACCCAACATCCAAGAGCTGTCAAGGTTAGGTAAAAAAATTGCCTAATGGAGACCTTATACCACTCTAGGCATTTAGTTAGGGATACCACGATACCAGCATAGCACCAAGTAGAACTGGAGCAATCGATCGATCCACTTCATTTATTTGTAACGAAAACAAGAACATTGCATTGCTTCTGCTGCTGCTGCTGCTGCTGGCAAACCCCATTTATTTACCGATTTGCACGTTGTGCTTTTGCTTGTATGGAAAAAAGTTGGCGAGTTCAAGCTCTCAAGAAGTCGAGTAACGGTAGTAGTACAACAAGGCATGTGTGGAAGGAAGTATGATGGATGTTCATCGCCTCCGTCAGTAGAAAACCAAGACTCCTCACAGCGTCATTATTTCCCAGGAATGGCAATGATATTGAATTTAGATGACGCATGTTTTGGTCAACAACTAATCCACTTGTGTATACATTAAATACATATATGTAGTATGTGGAAACTGGTTCGGGGGACAGATACTACATGCACACAAAGAAAGTCTGGAAAGCTTCATGCATATACAGTAGGCACTATGCCATGCACTAAAATTCCAGGAAGGTATAGAAAAGATTATTATTCGAAGCAGTATAGCATTAATGGCTGAAATGAGTTCAGCAATATTTGTTAATCTGCAAGTCATACTAACACCATTAACACCAGACACATTGACAAACTGACGAAACTGAGAAATTCACTATCAACATCTTTTGGGCCAAATTAAGCCATCTCGGCAAATCGATATACATCAACATTGCACTAATATTAATACGTTTTATAAAGGAATAAAATTCGAGTGTGCTGTGTCGGTGAATGAAACCAAGTGACAGTAGTGAATATGTCCAATTAAAGGTCCTCGAATGACGTAAGCATAAAAGCGGTTTTCGTGTTAATTAATATGGACTTCATTGCAATAATTGTTTCATTACATTGTGCCGCATAAACCAACCAACTATACAAACTGTTTATGACAGACGGGTTCAACAGCATATTCTTTAACCCATTTAAAGTAAGGAAAACTTGGTTTTAAATTATTAAAGCTTTGTAGATTTAATGCATGTCGCATTTTTGAGGACTGAGAAGGGGATAAAATTTAACCAAATAACATAAGTACGTGTCTTTTCCGAATTGTACAATGTTGGTAGAAAATGGCCATATTAGGTGAAATTGTCACTTTTAAAATCGTTTTAAATATACCGAAAACTCAAAAATAACGATAACAAATTAAATTACATTACAATCGCTGACTTGAAAGTATATTAATACAAAAAACATAACCAATTAATCGTGTAGCATATGTAGAATAGTTGTCCACCTTAGCTAACCCATACATATCTTGTAATAACGAATCGCGGATTAGGAAACGAATAAGGTTGAATGTTTAGGCTGTTGCTAATTACAGTTTGGGTGAGGACACACTTTTGTTTCGTGTCTGAATAATGCGGAATGGGCATGACTGAATATTAGCCTTAGCAGAGAGGAGCAAGGTGAAACAGATTACACAAGTCGTTATTGTGTGGTTTCTCTTCTACCTGTACAGCATTCGTAATGGTGCATTATTTGAAGGCTTTATGCCACATATTCATTGTATTAAAATAAAACAATAATTAGTTGAAAAGCTAATTAAGCAGTTTTACGAAATTAATGTAAATATAGTTAGTGTACAATAACATAAATGAAATTCATACACATGCAGGATATGCAATGCAATGGATTTATAATGGTTATATTACATTTCTTTACCATTCCTTGTGTTGCAGGAAGGATAACAGACGATGAAAATAAGTAATCGGTTTACGTACAGTGATCAGTGACATTTGTTCGTTTCCCACTGTTCACTAAATCGGATCTTTATCAAATTCAAATTAACACATTGCTTCTGCCATGACGGGGACCCCAGTCAACAATGCGTCACTAACAAATTTTACTGTGGAAATGGAAACCACAACTCTCATAAACAATCTCACAGCATTGCTGACCAATTTCACAAATGGAAACGAGTCAGTCATTTCTAGCACGTTTGACCACCCAACGGGAAATTTGCAGCAACCTATGTTACCTGGGGATGATGATGATATCCACAAAAATCCAGAACTGAAGTACTTCTCTACTGTGATAATAATATTTTTGGGGCTTACGATTCTCATTCTTCCTGTTTTTTGCTTTGTCGCATTTATTTGTGCAAAAGCGCGCATTTTTAAAACTGTCAGAACGGCCGCAGGTCGAGGATGGGGATTCGGAGATTTAAATGTACCTTACTCAGGTAAAAGCTACAAGACAACATAGTGTCTAATTTAAAAAGAAAGGAAGCGCGTGAATATGTTTTAAAATCTCTTTTATGTTTTATTCCAGAATTTGGCTCAGCAGAGGATTATACAAAGGCAGATATTGCAACTGCACCTTCATCAAGTAGTAATAGCCAAAACTGTGATGTTAAAATACTAGTCGCTGATGATAACCGTACTCCTTCCAGTAGAAATGTGGGCAAAGGTTCATTCCTGAGAGCCAATGATGGTAAGTAATACTGTCATACATAAAAATAATTTTTGTTTATTATAGTTTAGTGGATTATGTCATTCTACGTCAAAATATTCGCAAAATATGACACCATTCCGATCAAGTGAAAATGTCAACCAGCATGGAAGGCTTAGGAATGCGCAATGAAGTTGCTAAGAGTTCGTATTTCCACAATGGCCTACATGAATTCCCACTGCCAGCCTTTCATGCTTTTTAGATTATGTAATAATTTATCGTTTATTTTTTATTGTTTACAGATGAAGACGAAGACATATCATCTTTGCCTCCAACGTTTGTTCACAAGTCCGCTTAAGCAACTTCAATGCATTAAAGTATTTGAGTCATTTTATTTTTGATTTTGTCATAGACATGTATATACACTGAAATATGTGAAGCGTAAAAATAATCCTGCAATCCTGTTAAGTTACACACACGAGTCGTTTTAGTTTACTTGAAACATATATGGATGACATGCGAGTAGCAAATGTACATGTAAATATTAAAGTTATTGCAACACTAAAATGTTAGTCTTTCTTCTTCAGGATACCTGAAAAATGATTTCAATGTATTTCAGTACCTTGTACAGTAATAGTTAAATTGTTTTGTCATTTTGTTTGGTGATGATCGATTGTTGGAATATTATAAAAAGTATTACGAAAGTTAATATTGATATTGAATAAACATTATCGACTTCTTAAGTCTGGCCTGGTGTTGTAGCAGTACCATTTTTGCAGAATCCTGCACCATCCAAACTTTTACAAACCCATATTTATTCTACGTGCCACTTTATGATATACACTCAACAAGGTTTCTATTAAATTCTAAAATTTAATATTTGAAAGGTGCTGGACATCGTTATCACTTAAATATTAACAATGATTTATTGCAATTTGGAATGTTCAAGAAAATCAACCATCACGCACACTCATGTACTGTATTGATATTTTAGTTGACTCGACTTTAGAATTTCCATTGGTATATGATGATCATAAAGTTTACAAAAAGTCATTTTTCCAGTTTCAAGGTTATTTGTAAATATTTGTGTATACTGTAGAATTACATATACTATGTTCGAGTCGGTGAATGTATGCACAAACTTAACCTGTGTGCTGTACGATCAACAATTGTTACAGCGATATAGTCAGTGCAAAGCTATACGAATTCCGATAATTTTGCGTAAGGTGAAGTACCTATACGCAGTATAGAATACACCATAACCATTAACCATAATACCTATCATGGTGTAAAGATATCGGTCTCCCAGACCAGAAATGTGATAAGGACCAACGTAGCTCCGTAGCTGTCTTCAGCATTCTGAAACTGCAGTGAGATTGAATTATGCTTTGTGCTTAAAATCTTCCTAAACAAACAGTCAAGGTGGTGGTGAATCATGGGTAGAAATATAATCTTCGTCTCACAATGCACAATTAATAAAACTGCACGATCTGAATGGATTCTGTGAAATATACAGCAAGGATAGGTGGTGTGTTCATGTCACTTTTTAAAAGTAAAACTGAAGACCCGGCGGCTTCATAATACCAGATCATACTGGTAAATATTATCATTAAAGCATGCATTTATTTATGTAGTCAAAAATCATTTTCTGTAGAAGACGTTTTCTCCTTTTACTTTATAATATTTTCACGTTGTTATTGCATACAAAAGTACACACTCGCAGTCGGCTGGACATTCGACAACCAAGTTTGGCTTTGGGAGGGAGATATTTGAGGCGATTCCCTATTTTTTGTCCAATGCAATAGAATCGTCGTATAATATAGATAGGCTTGCCAAGTATAGCCTAATCGTGAAGTAAATTTTGTACGGTCATGGTCATTTCTTTTGTCCAAAAATAATTGCTAATTTGCCTGGTACTCTCCCCACACAGCGTTCTTCTTGTGGTGCTCATCTCCACTTTGGGAGCCGCTGCTGCAAAGATAGACCCATCCATTTCAGCTCATCACATTGTTTATGAAACTGGAATATGCAATGCAAAACGAACCAAACATCTACAAAGTGATAGTGCATATGTGCTAGAATAATATGTAGTTGTTTGTGATAGTCATTGCGGTTCAGAGAGGCATTGTGTAATTCGGTACATGAAAAATATGTTCGTGACATAAATTTTATTTTTGTAAACAACTATGTTCCAGTGCGAAACGTTGGAAGTGAGCAGCGAGTAACAAAAAAACACAAATCTGTTTTTATCTTTACAAGATTTTAAGTAAAATCAAGTTTCGAGAAAATTTATTGGTGCAGTCAGAATTTGGGGACATCTGAAGCACTTGCTTAAACCATAAGCATAAAATCTTCATTAACTCAATAGCCAAAATAATACTCAACCAGTAATTATCATGGAGGATTCTGAATATTACGTTCAAATATTTTTATTTGTAGCAACAATTCTGTGCTATATAGTTTTAGCAGTTTTTATATTTTATGGAGTATACTATTGCTGTTTACGGGCATGTATCCTAAGTATAAAGAGAACACGACAGGAGGAGGACGCCGAAGAACAGGTTGCAAATTCAAGATATTTCGGAAGAGTAAAACTTAGTCCATTCTCGAAGGATTCCAAACATGATCATGGTAATGGTAAATTGTATATTGAACGAAAATGTTTTGATGTCATTTAAATAGTAATATTTTTGACGTTCCTATTTCGTTCTCTTGAATTTATGTTGAATAATAGCCATTACTGTTTCGAATTCAAACACACTCAAAAACACACAGGGAACCACAAAATTCAATATCGACATAGAGAAAAACACAGACACCATAACTTCAAATTCATTTGATGAAAGGAATCCTTTTGTCCACAAAAAATATTACGGTATGCCACAACATCGCACAAGACGTACTTATCGTTTTACATTTATTTAAACCAAACCAAACCAAAACCTCTCAGCATACTAATGAGAATGATACTTAATTTTCAATCATCAAACACAATTTACACATTTACTCTTGTTGACATCGCCTCGCTCTGTTTACCCCTTTGACTAATATGCATTTCACATAGTAGGTACAAAGTACATTAAATATCAATTCCAAAAATTAAAGGGTTAGCAATATTTACTAATAACCCAACAGTTGCGTGTACTTATGTATATAGAATGTACCAATTTTACTAATTCTTGCTGTATGTATGAGGAAAAAAGTATGTACTTCAAGGTAATGGCATAATTAGTGGAAAAATTCTTTTCTGATCCATATTAAACATGGTATTCTGGTATGGTCAATTTCTTTTTAAAAAGTAATACACCTTTATTCTACCACTTGGAGATGCCTACAGGCCTTATTAATATGAGTTTTGTCACGTCACAGCAGTATATAAGCAGACTATTTAGTCACAAATAACGCTTTTGATTGCCTACTAATGAGAACTAACAGTTTTACTGGGTCCATCCTTCTGTAAATATTTGTTACAACCAGCTCGTGTAAAAGAATAATAATAATAAGCTACTAATTGTTTTTTATCCAGATATTTTCGTCGCTTAAAAACGACTTCGGAGCAGCTGCACACAGCAGACGGTGAAACTTAGGTGAAAAGGAATTCAGAATTCATGTTATGCGGAAGTACCTGGAATTATCGTAGGTTATATCATTTCGATTTTTGACGTTAATTAATATGTATCTGGTGCCCTCAACATTGACGGCGACTCATGACGTGAATGTTGGTAATTAAGTCTATGTACATGTAAGAACCAATTCTTCTATGTCACTATGCTGTTTGATTAATTTACCACGTTTCTTCTGAACATTATTCTTCTAGAATTGATAATAGAATGTTTATTTGTGTGCAATTTAGTAATACGTGTTATATATACATGTAGTTTAATTAATAGCTAAGGTATATTAATATGAAATAAAGCGCTTTTGAACTTATGAAAAAAAATCAAACCACACATTTTTTGTCGATCAAACTATACATAACTTGCGACGCTGCAATAAATTTAATTTTGCTTACAAAAACTAAGTAGTCTGAAAATAAAACCGTTATTCCCGAAGTACTGAAGCAAAAGTACTAACAGTGAAAAACTTAATTATTATTAAATTAAGAAATAATAGCTAATTTATTATTTTACGAAGCTCAGTCCAGTTCGTTGTAGCGATGCAAGGTAAGCTCATGATGGGTTTTCAATTTTGAATCCATTTCGTAGGTGTCGAACCGTGGTTGTCGTATACCCAGTCCGAACTTTCCACTTCTACGTTTCGGCTAAATAAATCGTTATTTATTTATTTTCAATCTTTATCATGTGTAATATCAATAGCAAACAATACCAGTACATAAGAGACATATTTTGCAAATGACATATTTTATTTTAAACACCTCTATAATATCCACAATTTCTCAAGCCCACAAATTGTTGGTTGTTTAGTTTGCAGAAAAACAGTGGAAATCTCATCCTTTCTTTGCAAGTAACATTCCTAACATGTAAAACCAATGAGAAAAAATTAGAATGATACTAAATTGGAAATTTCTCAGTGAGCTACGATGTTGCCCACAAATAAAGGTAACCGTAACATTCTTTACTAATAAGTAGTGGGGAAGAGCGTCAACAAGAAAATTGAAAAAGTGTTTCAGCATCGCTCCTCCTCCTTGTTATCATACTCCAAAAGTTTCATAGACTACGGCTATGTTAATGTAAATAAACTCATGAGTCATGAGGTCCTCCCCCATCTTCATCATCATTTACGACGTTTTGTTTTGAGAGGGGAAGGGGGTTTTTGCGTTGCAATGGCTTTAATAACAAAACAAAGGGGGCGGAACGATGCTGATATCGCTTTTCAATTTTACTAACGTTCCTCGTCTTCTCTATTTATGAGTATGAGATAACATTGAACATAGATAATTTCAGACTACTGTTTCAAAATCTTACTTTCAAAGTGTTACCGCTGAACTCAACCTTTGATCCATACGTTTCTCTTCTTTCCTTAGCTCGGTCTCTATAGGATGTGGATGATGTTGGAGATGAATTATATTCTACTTGTTTCAAAATCTCTAGGTTTTGTTTATGTAAATCTGACATTTTCACATGCCTATCATACAGGAAACCAGAACCACACCCTTATTGTAAAAACCTAAATAATAAAATTCTTCAAAAACGTAAATTCGGTAATTAACAAAAACTACTTTTGAAGCATTTCGTCACTTATAAATCGCCTTTTACACAAGAGACACAACAATTTCCGTTCGTCGATAATGTTATCCATTAAAGAGAATTTGTTACATTCAATTGTAACAACACGTGGGTGATTGGTGAGACTGCTATTACAAATTTTTGGCTGAAAGTTCAAAGAAATATAACAAAATAGTGTTTGCACCTGAAAATAGTTATGTATATTTGTTAATCTGTTAAATAACGAAAAACATAAAACCTACATTTTTCACGAATGTAGATTCTTCACTCATCTTGTGTTCTGCTGTACTCCTTAATATTTTTGGCGAATTAGAATTTGACTCTGAAGTTTGTTTCAGAGACCCCTTATGGGAATTCACTCTTTTTTCCCACTTGTTCATTTCCTGTCATACGCATTTTATACATTTTTAGATCCTACAAATTAACACTTTTAACATAACCAAACCCTATGTATAATTATAATCGAACTAATTATCTAATATATATACGTATATAAAAGAGACGTTAAAATTCATGAAAGCTAACAAAATACAACAACGCCATTTGTATTCCATCCACCATACCGCCATCATGCAATGAACCTGTATTTAATCAATATCGCACTTAACTTTGCCAGAGTGTAGAGAAAAGTGTAAACGTGCGATTGTTTGCTCGTATATTACTGATAATTACCACCAGATATATTAAATTGAAGTTTAAAAATAAACTAAGCTGTAGGTTCTTGAAGTTAAGTTTTAAAGACCTAAGAACTATTGACTTAAAGATTAGAATAGAGAAGAGTGGATTCACATTTTGAGGGAACAAAATGTATTAGTCCATAATTCCTCGACACGCTGGTAAAGTTTATTGAAAAATTGATAAAAAAAGATAGTTGGAGCTGGAATTGGATGAAGACGGTTTGGTTATCCGGTAAGAATGCTATTATTTAGCATTGATAACTGTTCACGAATTGGTGTGTCTAATACATTAATCCACATCAATCTACATAAGCTACTATAGTTACAACGATTGTTAAATGCGTCTAATAGTTTGTAGCATCTTACTTTAACAATTCGTTTTGCCACGGTTACTTGATCATTCGTTGGCATGTTTCCATGGTCAATTTTCTCTGGTTTTTCAATGTCATTTTTAACTAAGCCGTTTTTATCTGTGGTATCTTTGGTAACCTCAATATACTTTTTCTCATTTGGACTCCAGTATAAAAACTGCTGTTTTTCTGCATCATAAAAGTATGTTGTGGCTGCATCATAATAGAGGTGTGATGTTGGATCAAAATAATAACCGCTCGTTTCGTCATATTGGTATTGGCTCGTTAAATCTGCACCTACAAATCAATAAAGGGAAACTTCGCTCAGGTCAGAACTGTCAATAAAAAAGTATTTAATCAACTGTAATAGTGTAAATTAAATATGGGTTAAACATACCTGCTCGCGTTGTATAGAAGTAACCGCCTGTGAATATACCGCCCCAATTTAAGCCTTTCAATTGTGTGCGTAAGGCGCCCGAAAAATTGTATCTAAATGGATCACCTTCGCCTTGAAGCTGTGC